>JAQZBX010043760.1:0-21569 GCA_029593785.1 Cabassous unicinctus | reverse complement strand
ACACATAATATGCAGAATGCCAAATGCCAAAGATAAAGCAAAAATTCTGAAAGCAGCAAGGGAGAAGCGAAACATCACAAAGGAGAGATGTCCAGTAAGACTTAATGTGGCTTTCTCCATGGAGGTGAGAAGGTGGTGGTATGATATAATTAAGATACTGGAAAAGAAAAACTGCTAGCCAAGAATTCTTTATCTGGCATAACTGTCCTTCAAATATGAGTTTAAAATATTCATGGATAAACAGAAACTAAGAGTACATAAACCAGAATCTAGCTCTGCAGGAATCACTAAAAAGAGTTCTGCAGCCAGAATGAAAAGATGAGAGAGAGAGGCTTAGAAGAGAGTGCAGAAGTGAAGACTATCAGAAAGGGTAACCAAAAGCATAAAAAGACAGAGAAAAATAAAATATGATATATGAAAGCCAAGGGATAAAATGGTTAAAGTAAGTGATGCCTTTACAGTAATAACATGGAATGTTAATGGATTAAACTCTCCAATCAAAAGACAAAGGCTGACATGGATAAGAAAACATGAGCCATCCATATGCTGTCTGCAGGAGACTCACCTTAGATCCAAGGATGGAAACAGACTGAAAGTAAAAGGTTGGAAAAAGATATTTCAAGCAAACAGTAACCAAAAGAGAGCAGGGGTAGCTATACTGCTGTCACACAAAACAGACTTTAAATGCAAATATTAATAAGAGATGCAGAAGGCCATTATATATTGATAAAAGTGACAATCCACCAAGAAGGAGTAACAGTCATAAATATCTATGCACCTAACCAAGGTGCCCCAAAATACATGAGGCAAACTTTGGCAAAACTGAAAGGAGAAATAGGTGTCTCTACAATTTGAGAGACAAATTGTAGAGAGTTCAACACTCCACTCACATCAATAGACAGAAGAACTATGCTGAAGATAAACAAGGAAACAGAGAACTTGAACAGTATGATAAACAAGCTGGACCTGACAGTCATATTCAGAACACTGCAGCCTAAATCAGCAGGTTATACATTTTTCTCAAGTGCGCATGGATCTTTCTCCAGGATAGACCATTTGTTGGGCCACAAAACAGCACTAATAAACTTAAGAAGATTGAAATTATACAAATCACCTTCTCTGATCTTAATGGAATGAAGCTGGAGATCATTAACAGGCAGAAAAGAAGAAAATTCATAAATATATGGAGGCTAAACAACACACTCCTAAACAATCAGTGTGTCAAAAAAAAATTGCAAGAGAAATTTTGAGATGAATGAAAATGAGAAAAAAATTGCAAGAGAAATTTTGAGATGCATTAAAATGAGAACAAACTTATCAAAACTTATGGGATAGAGTAAGGGCAGGGCTGAGAGGGAAATTTATAGCCCTAAATGCATATATTAAAATAGAAGAAAGGGGTAAAATCAAAGACCTAACTGAACACATGGAGAAACTGGAAAAAGAACAGCAAACCAATCCCAAAGGAAACAGAAAGAAGTAAAGATTAGAGCAGAAATAGATGAGCAACAATAACAAAAATAGAGAAAAATCAACAAAACCAAAAGCTTGCTGAGATAAAAAAAATTGACAAACCCTTAGTTAGACTAATAAAGGAAAAAAAGAAGATGCAAATAAATAAAACCAGAAATGAGAGGGGAGACATTATGACTGACTCCACAGAAATAAAAAAGATCATAAGAGGATATTATGAGAAACTGTACGCCAACAAATTAGACAACCTAGATGAAATGGACAAATTCCTAGAAATGCATAAACAACCTACATTGACTCTACAAGAAACACAGGAACTCAACAAACCAATCACAAGAGATAGACTCAGTCATCAAAATCTTCTAACAAAAGAAAAGTCCAGGACCAGATGGTTTCACAGGTGAATTCTAACAATCATTTTGAAAAGAATTAATATCAATCCTGTTTAAACTCTTCCAAAAAATTGAAGAGGAGGGAAAATTACCCAACACATTTTATGAAGACAACATCACCCTAATACCAAAGTGAGATAAAGATACTACTAGAAACAAAAGTTATAGACCAATCTCTCTAATGAACATAGATGCAAAAATTCTTAACAAAATACTTGCACATTGAATCCAACAGCACATTTTTTCCCCCAACAGCATATTAAAAGAATTATACACCACGATCAAGTGGGTTTTATTAGTGGTATGCAAGGGTGGTTCAACATAAGAAAATCAATAAACATAATATACCACATTAAAAAATCTAAGGGAAAAAACCACATGATCATCTCAATTGATTCAGAAAAGTCATTTGACAAAATCCAGCATCCTTTCTTAATAAAAGCACTTTGAAATATAGGTATAGAAGGGAAGTTCCTCACCATAATAAAGTGCATATATAAATATCCCACAGCCAACATCATACTCAATGTGGAGAGGTTGAAAGCTTTCCCTCTAAGGTCAAGAATAAGACAAGGATGTTCACTGTCACTGCTATTTTTCAACATTGTGCTAGAAGTTCTAGCCAGAGCAATTAGGCAAGAAAAAGAAATAAAATTAGGCAAGAAATAGAAACAGAGGAAGTAAAACCCTCACTATTTGCAGATGAAATGACCTATATTTAGAAAATTCTGAAAAGTCTACAACAAAGCTGTTAGAGCTAGTAAATGAGTTCTGCAAAGTGGCAGGATACAAGATCAACACACAAAAATCAGTAGTGTTTCTATATACTAGTAATGAGCAAGCTAAGAAGGAAATCAAGAAAAAAATTCCATTTACAATAGCAACAAAAAGTTCTAGGAATTAATTTAACCAGGAATGTAAAGGGTCTATATTCAGAAAGCTAAACAACACTGCTAAAAGAAATCAAAGAAGACCTAAACAAATGGAAGGGCATTCCATGTCCATGGATTGGAAGACTAAACATTGTGAAGATGTCAATTCTACCCATACTGATTTATAGATTCAATGCAATACCTATCAAGAGTCTAACAGCTTATTTTACAAAAATAGAAAATTCAACTAACAAATTTATTTGGAAGGGAAAGGGGTCCCGAATATTCAAAAACATCCTAAAAAAGAAGATTGTATTTGAGGACTCACACTTCCTGAACTGGAAGTGTATTATAAAGCTACAGTGGTCAAAACAGCATGATACTGGAATAAATATAGATACATCAATCAGTGGAATAGAATTGAGAGTCCAGAAATAAACCCTCACCTCTACAGCCAAATGAATAAATATAGATACATCAATCAGTGGAAAAGAATTGAGAGTCCAGAAATAAACCCTCACCTCTACAGCCAAATGAACTATTAGTCCACATACTAATCTCATCAGAAGACGCGGTTTTTGACAAACCTACCAAGTCCATGTTAATAGGACAAAATAGTCTCTTCAACAAATGGTGCTGGGAGAAGTGGATACACATAACCAAAAGAATGAAAGAGGACCCCTATCTCAGTCCCTACATAAGAATCATCTCAAAATGGATCAAATACCTAAATGTAAAGGCCAGGACCATAAAACTACTAGAAGAAAATGTAGGAAACATCTTCAAGATCTTGTGGTAGATGGTAGTTTCTTAAATCTTACACCCAAACCACAACCAACAAAAGAAAAAATAGATAATGGGAACTTCTCAAAATTAAATACTTCGGCACCTCACAGGACTTTGTGAAAGAGGGTAAAAAGGCAGCCTATTCAATGGGAAAAAATATTTGAAAATCATACATCTAACAGGGTCTAATGTTCATGCTATATAAAAAGACTCTACAACTCAACAATAAAAAGACCAATGACCTGCTTAAAAAATGGACAAAAGACCTGAATAGACATTTTCCTAAAAAAGAAATACAAATGGCAAAAAAACTTACGAAACAATGTTCAAAATCACTGGCCATTAGGGAAATGCAAATGAAAGCTACAATGAGATATTATTTCATACGTACTAGAATGGCCACTACTAATAAAACAGGAAACTAAAAATGTTGGAGAGGATGTAGAGAGATAGGAACACTATTCCCTGCTGGTGGGAATGTAGAATGGTACAGCCACTGTGGAAGTCTGTTTGGCAGTTCTTAACGAAGTTGGATATAGATATGCTGTGTCACCTGTCAATGCCACTACTAGGTATATACCCAAAAGAATTGAGAGCAGGGACATGAACAGACATCTGCACACTGATGTTTATAGTGACGTTATTCACAATTCCCAAAAGTTGGAAACAACCTACGTGTCCATCAACTGACAAATGATAAACAAAATGTGGTATATACACACAATGGAATATTATTCAACTGTAAGAAGAAAAGAAGTCTTGAAGCATATGACAACATGGATGAAACTGGAGGACATTATGTTGAGTGAACCAAGCCAGGTACAAAAGGATAAATATTGTATGATTTTGCTATTATGAACTAAATATGATAAGCAAACTCATGGAGTTAATGGCTAGAATATAAGTCACCAGAGAAAAGAATGTGTTTAGAGAATGGGAGGCTGAGGTTTAATTTGTGCAGAATTGGTAAAAAGTTGTTTGTAAATGTTTCAAAATGAATAGAAATGGTGAAAGCACATCATAGGATTTGTAATTAGTAGCACTAACATTTGGGTGTGATAGTGGTTTGGTTTTTGTTATGTTTTTCTTTCGGAGTAATGAAAATGCTCTAATAGTGATTGAAGTGATGAATGCACAACTCTGTGATTATACCATATGCCACTGACTGTACACTTTAGATAAACTGTATGGTTTATGAAGAAAAAACCAAAAGGGTGGTTGGGGGAAAATATACCAATTGTAAGATATAGTCTATAGTTAGTAGTACTACTTTGACGATGCTCTTTCATAATTTGTTACATACGTTTCGTAACAATCCAAGGTGGTGGTGATGAAGTGATGTATGGGAGCTCTGTATGCTGCTATGCATGTTTGTTTTGTAAGTTCACAACTTTCACTATGCACTTATTGTTTATTTATATTCACATATGAGTGATAAAGTTCAATAAATTTTTTAATGAAAAAATAAAGTCCTGAAAATGTGACTGAAAAATATGAAAGAAGCATGAATATCAAATTGTGCACAGTTCCACTTTCTTCTATTAAGCCATAAAAATGTTTATTGTCATTTATTCCAGTCCCTGGCAGTGATGAGGCATCTAGGCTGCTCATCTTATACTGGATTGGCTGTGTTTGTGTGGCAAATTAATTGGAAGTAGACTTTAAAGGATGGGAAACCAGGAAGGCAGCGAGTCCACTGGTTCAGAAATGAAAATACAAAATGAGAATAAACTGAATTTTAAGATAAGGTATTGTAATGAAAATTTGACAATTCTGGAATACTTCTTACAAGCTGCACTACTTTGAGCTTGG
Source organism: Cabassous unicinctus (assembly GCA_029593785.1). NCBI lineage: Eukaryota > Metazoa > Chordata > Mammalia > Cingulata > Chlamyphoridae > Cabassous > Cabassous unicinctus. Next base: position 16,234 of record JAQZBX010043760.1, on the reverse strand, counting down.
AAAGACTTGGTTTGTTAAATGAAAATAATAGTATCTATCTTATAGTGTTGTCGTGGGGATTAAATAAGGTACTGAATGTACAACAAGCACCCAGCACTTAATAGACGCTCAATAAATGATGATAATTAAGCTCCTTACACATACTATCCCTTTTAAAGTATATGTTTTAAAGTATATGCTTTCTCTCTTGAAGGAATTTGGGGTATTTATTGGTGGGCTGGTAGTTTTTTATGGACTACTTGGACTTCCTATGAAACCCTGAAGGTAAACCTGGTGGAGTCTTTCTGGGAAGGAAAGGAGGATATAGGAGAATGAATGCTCACCTCCCCCCCCCTCCAGACACAGCTACCATAGTCATCTGTGGGTTCCTGTCGGTCAATGGCTTTAGTAGCCACCAAATCCTTCCTTTGATGTCAAGGGTCAGTGCAATCCTGGGCCCTCCAGGGTGCGGAATGGATGCATGAAAAAGAATCTTCATAACATTTATGTAATCTAAGTATCCTTTTAAAAAATTCTATAAAAAAAGAAAAAAAAAAAAAGAACCTTCATGTGATCTTTCCATTTTAGAATACATCTAGGCCACCACCTGGGCTGATTGAGGCTCCATCCATTGTCCCCTCGGTCAGCTCAAAGCCGGTGCTGGTGAGCTGCTGCTGCCTGGCGTCCCCACTCCCCGTCGGCTCCCCGTAGAGGTATATGCCCGTGGCCTGATCCTCCTGAAGGAACCGCTCCATACTTTTGTATACTTCTGTGTGTTTGTGCCTCACGATGAGTTCACACCACCCATGGCGAACCTCTGCATCCAGCTACTTCAGGCGGTATGTCTTCTGGAGGCTTTGCAGAGTTCAGGGGTGCAGGGTCTTTTGCTCCAAAGCAAGACCAGCTGGTCTGGAAGCAGCTTTTCAAATACTTCTTCGTTCTTCCTTCGTTTCCGTTTTCTGGGTCTCCGGTTCACTGGAATCCATTTTGTGAACTTAGCGCTCACCTGTGAACCTCGCGAGGCCGCACTCGGCCCGGCCTGGAGCTTCGGTTGCAGCCGCTCGCGCTGCGGTGGGTGAGGGTGGCGGTCTGGTCTCCCGAGCCCCTCCGGACGCAGAACCGCACGTGCTCGCAATACCTAAGGCGGAGCGCGAGATTTTTATTTTTTAGCTGTTTTCATTTGCTTGTGAACACCATCCTTGTGGACAACTGAATATTAGTGGTAAATAGTTATTCAGTGCATGGTATGTGCCAGGCACTGTTGTAACCATAAACTTTCTGAGGGTGGTTTAAAGCTGAGTGTGTGAGTGTGTGTGGCATTTTTCTCCAACCTCCTTGCTATTTGTTGTAGTCCAACAAAAGGAAACGAGGGTGTGGTGGTAAGACAGTAAAATGCCCACTCTTTTAGGCACTGCCTAGAACATTTGAAACTCACTCAACATTTGTTGTATTTTAGAGGCAAAAGTAATATATTGCAGCGGAGGGAGAAACTAGTCGAATTTATTAGTATAGTTTTACAGCGTTGAGATAGGATAGACTTGCTTTGTTGGGGGAGGCGGGGAGGAGAGAAGATATATTTGAGTTCCTAAAACTAACTTGGCAATTCGTGGAAAATACCTCAGGCAGGACGATAAGAACGGTGAGTCATCAATCTACTTCTAAATCAGCAACCTAAAGCCTATCAGGAGAGTGAAATTTATAGCATAATAAACACAACCGCCAACTTGCTCTGGCGTTCTTTATATAGGGCTATATTTGAGGCCAAATTTTGACTCTGGTGGGCTACTTGACGTGAGATGCACAATCTGCTTCGCCCACTTGGTGGAGTGGAGCTCCATGTTGTGGCCTAAAAGAAGGCATGCCGTTACAATGTCGTCTCAGGTTCCTGTTCACAAGATACTGCACAGAAGTTTATCTTAATAAATCTCTGCAATTTATTTTCCATGTCTGGGTGAGATTTAGTCATTCTTCTAGAAGCATTTATGAAGGGCTGATCACATAGTAGTTGATTCATAATAATCATTTAAAGAAAACAGACTAATCCTTTATGACTTTTTAAATCTCAAAGTTCTGCATAACTACTAATTACTTCTCCCCCATTTTTCTGTGCCCTGGTTTCCAGAACAGTGAGAACGGGCAGTTCAAAAGGGCACTGAAGATTTTAAACTTCAGTATGGTTGGGAAGAGAAACAGGGCTGGGGGAACACAGACACGCTGCTAAATACAACTGTGGTATTTTAAGAAAAAGGAGCTATTTGAATAATAATCCACATTTTAATGAGAGGCACAGAAATGAAAAGTAAAAGTAAAAGTAAAACTTTTTATAGCAAGAGTTCAGTAATAATACCACTAGCAAAATTTGCAGGGCTTCTAAATACATTTTTGTTTAGAATAACATAACTCTGACGTTGAATTCAGCATGTCATATGTCAGCTAAGATGACAGTGTATTCCCAGCACACATGCCCACACACACGTCCAGGATAGATAAAGTTCCCTCATGCCCTGATCTGCAGCTGGAGAGCTCAGACAAATGACGACAGGAGTGTTAATCATTTCCCTATCAGACAATCTTTCTTAGTTAGAGTTCCTGCTAAAAGTGAAATCACCCCCTCAGGTTTGAATATAGTTAAAAATTTTTTACTCAGTTCACATTGCAATTTCTTCCTTCTAGGTTAAGCACATGGAAATTTGTTCAGCAATTCCTTTTTCAGCACTCTTTCCATTAGTTGCTTCCACCAGCTGGGGTTTATCTGATTGTGTGGTACGTGGAAACTTCAGGATAAAATGCAATGGCTGAAGGCTGAGCGAAGTTTATGCTGGCTGTGATCATGAAGAGGGTAAGTGAATGAACGGCTTCTTTGCTCTTATGTTCGTTTTCTCTTATGCTGAGTTGTGTATGCCATGAAATGCAGAAAGCATAATCTCACAATTACAAATAGCTATTTAAATTTGCTTGATAGTTGTTTTTAAGTGATCATAGGCTGAAACCAAGGAATTAAAATGCACAATTAAGCATGCATGCCCAACAAAATTGCTTCAGTTTCTTCTTGAAATAATCATTTTATTAACTGAACAGCTTGTTTAATTAACTGAACTGTTATTAAAATGCCCTTATTCATTGAAGTAATATTGGACTGTCAGTAAATGAACTGGAGACAACTTTAAATGAATGAAAAGACATAAATAATTTTGTTATTGAAATAGGCTGAACTAGAAACTTGATAAAACACCTGGTGACAGATTTAAACGTCCTGGTTCTAATAGAAACACTATTGCGTGTTTCTATTCAGCTGGGCAATTGTTTCTTGTTTCTTGAAATCTATTTGAAATAGTCATAATAGTTTTATAAACAAGATCTATATCAATACTTCAATTACTTTCTCTTCAAGAGAAACATGATATTTGGGTAAAATAGAAGGACTTTCATGAGAAAAGTAGTTACTTTTTTCTTGTTTATGTCAATTGTGGTGAACCCTTATTTCTAGAAAAATGCAAATTTCTCTTCTTTGAAGACTACACCAGTCCTGGACACATAGAAATAGCTATTGGTTATTTCTCTTTTTTAAAAAATCTGCACTTCTATTGGGTTTTAGAAGATATATCTTTTTTGTCACTTGTAAAAATCTCTTTAAGTAATTACTAAGCAGTGATGGATCAAAAAGGAAGTAGAAGATTGGGTCTTTACGTGGAGGGATTTTAAATCACATCTTTCCAGTAAGAATCAAACTGTTCCATTGTGGTGAACTTAAAACTTTTTTTCTGGGTGTTTGGAAAAGTACAGGGATAACATGTGTGTGTGTGCATATATATATATACACATATATGTATATAACAACATTGCTCATCCCAGTGAAAACCTGCTAACCACCAAATGTTAATGAATAGGGTAGCAGTTAAATACAATGAATCACTGCATAACTCATAAAATAGAATGAGGTAAATCTGTATGTATTAACAAGAGACCAGTAAAAGTTATAATGCTAAGTTTAAAAAAAGATATGTTTAAAAAATAGTAAGTATACTATCTTCCAATTTTTTGTAAAAACAAATAAATGCCAGTATCTATATTTCCATGTCTATAGGAATATTCACCAAACCATTTATAGTGCCTATTTTGGAGGGTTGAATGAGAAAATTTACTTTCTACCTTCTATACACCAGAAGTTAATGGGCAGGGAATTTGTTTTTATTTATTGCTAAAACCTCAGTGCATATAATACTGCCTGTCATGTAACAGGTACACAATAAATAGTGTTGAATGAATGAATAAATAGATTTCTATAATATATATTTTTTAATTTTAAGATTTATTTTATTTATTTCTCCCCGTCCCCTCATTGTTTGCATTTGTTGTGTCTGTTTGTTGTGTGCTGGTCTTCTCTTTCTAGGAGGCACCGGGAACCGAACCCGGGGACCTTCCATTGGGAGGGAGGCTCTAATCGCCTGAGCCACCTCCACTCCCTCTATAATACTTTAAAAAATCATCATGGTTAATTGTAAGTAGATAAAACCCACAAATACTTTATTTTTTTTAAAGAAGGAAAATAAAAGAACTTTCAAAGCCTCTAATCCCCTTTTCCTTTCTGTTACCTCTTCTTTCTCACTTTTGGTAACACTTTGCCTCACTTTTTAAGTCAATTTTGGTTCTGAGTGAAATGAAATGCATATGGAACCAGTGCTCATTTAAGATTTTCTGCCTCAGCTTCTTTTTGTTTTGTGTCCATCTTTAGGAGTTTATTTATCTAGCAACTCAGATTGTTGTTTATCTTTTTATGTGCATGCTGTCTTCCCAATTTGAAGGCAAATCCTGGAGAACACAGACCCTGTCTTATAACACTTTCTGTCCCCAATACCCAGCACAGGCCCTCACCCACAACAGAAATATGGCTTTGTTGCTGGGGATTCTTTCTGCAAACATCTGTGAAGTTCTTAATCATGGTAACCTCTTGTAATCTCTGCTCCTAGACCAAGCATAGCATAAAATAGGTATTCAATACATGTTTGTTGAATGAATGATTGGGACTTGACTCTGGCACATAAACTGTGTGTATACAGGTGGTTAGAATTGATTCTCAGGGAAAAGGGAGGAGGCCGTATCAGTTTGGGATTCTCTAGGTTGCCAATGACAGAATATCTGACTAAAACTAGCAGAAGCAAGTGGGAGTGGTTGAGATGGGAACATTTATGTTGTATATATGTTGCTACTATCTTTTTAAAAAGCGCAACTAAAGAGACAATGACAATGAAATGCAATACATGATCCTGGACTGGATCTAATATTGGAGGAGTAAAGCTCAAAAGGACATTACTGGGGCATATGAAAAAAATTGAAATATAGACTGTAAGCTTTATTTCAATGTTAAATTTCTTGAACTTGATAACTCTGCTTAACGTGGCTACGTAAGTGAATATCCTTGTTCTTAGGAAATATACATGATGTATTATATGTTCAAGGAGCATGATATACTCTCAAACATTTAGAAATAGGTTGATGGATGGGTAAAGGGATAGAATGATTCAGAAAATGTGGCAAAGTGTTAAAATTGGTAGATCTTGGTATCTGGAGGGGGGTATTTTGGAAATCTCTGTATGGGTTTTGTATTCATTTTACAACTGTCCTGTAAGTTTGAAATTCTTTCAAAATAAAAAATTTAAGAAAAAAGGAGAATTTAACAGTCAGGTGGCAGATCTCACTTGAGAAATTACTAGATGCTGGCTTAAAATCAAGAAAGCTTGATCGCTTTCTTCTCTCTCTGTTTCTTTCACTCTATTTCTCTCTTATTCTCTTCTCAGACAGACTCTCACTGAGGTTGAAAAATAGCTGCCGGAATATCCAGAAACCATATTCTTTCAGACTCATATGCAGCAAAAAAGAGCAAGTGTCTTTGCCTCAACTGTCCTGGTAAACTAAATCATGAGACTCTGAATGGATCAACATCAACTGTGGCCAGAGGAATTATGTGCTGGTTTCATGAGTTTCCAGGGCTAAGGGTAAAGCCTCAAGCAGGCCAAGTGGTCTGAGTGTGGGAAGGGGTAGATCCCCAAATAAAAATCAAGGCTATTGCCATAAAAAGAGGAAAGAATGTCTAATAGGCAAACAACAAATGTAAAACACAAAAGAAGATAATTTTTACTTTTGCTTCTTTTATACTCTCCCTAACGTAAATATATTCAGGGGAGTAGGAGTAGCTTATTGGTTGAGCACCTGCTTCCCATGTACAAGATCCCAGGTTCAATCCCTGGTACCTCCTCAAAAAAGAAAAAATAATATATATGTATGTATTCAGATATACGTAACATATAGAAGAACCCAGTCAGCTCTCATTCTAAAAAATATACATGTAGTCATCACCTGTTAAAAAGGAGGTAGATGGAAAGATGGAAGGAGAGGACTATATTAATTGATCAAAGCCTAAGTCCTTATCTAGAACCAGACTAGAACATTCTTTTCAGCAATTAAATTAGAGTATCTAGTGTTCATTTTGGTAATAGATGGTAGTGACAGGAGCACAACATTGTAAATGTAATTAATACAACTGAACTGAGTATTTGAAAATGATTAAAATGGAAAATTTTATGTGGTGTATATGTTACCACAATTTAAAAAAATTAAAAATCACATTAAAAACATATATAAAAATTAAAAATTAAAACAAAAACAAAAGCAAAAAACATCTATCTAGTATTGGTACCTAACCATCAGTGAGTTGTATTGTAACCAAACTTAAAAACCAATGGTCTAGAGAGATATCAGGGAGGATTTATTATTGTTTTGAAGGTAACTGACACTGTGCTTTGGGCATAGAAGATCTTTAATATCATTTCTGCTAATTTTATTTAGAGGAGGAAAGAGACATAGCTGGGCAAAGAGCAGATATTCGTTGAGTACCTCCTGGGTAGTAGGTATTATTTCAGTTCTCAATATATATCAATCTTCATAGGGTTTTTTTTTTTTTTAATCTTCATTACATTGAGAAAATAGAGGTTCAAGGAAGTTACGTAACTTGCCAAAAAGCCAACCAATGAGCAAAACAGGCCTGTCAGTGTCTTAGTTTGCCAGGTCTGCTATGACAAATACTAAACACTGCTTGACTTAAACAACAGGAACTTATTGTCTCACAGTTTTCGAGGCTAGAAGTCTGAAGGTCTCCACAGGCCATGCTTTCTCCCAGGGTCTGTAGCATTCTGGTGTTATCTTAGTGCGGTCCTTGGGGTTCTTTGGCCTGCATCTCTGCCACCATTACATGGCAATCTCCTTTAATCTCTGGATTTTCCTTCTCCTGCTCAGTCATCTGTGTCCCTGTCTAGATTTCCTCTTCTTAGAAGGTCTCCAGCCATATGGATGGAAAAAAAAAAAAGCCCACCCTGATTCAATATGGCCTCATCTAAATAGGATCTTCAAAGATCCTAGTCACAAATGAGTCTATACCTTTAATAACAACATTTGTAAAGGTCCTATTTACAAATGGGTTCACACCCATAGGAATAGCAGTTTAAGACTTGAATATGTCTTTTGTGGGGGATATGATTCAATCCCCAACAATAGGGCTCCAAAGCAGATGTCAGGCAGCAGTTTAAATGTAAACTCAGGTGCGGGATGTAGTCTTGAGAATAGAGTGTGGACGGGGCATGAAGACAGTCCTGGAAAACTGACAGACGTGGCCATCAGCTAGTGCAGGAATTGGCAACCAGGGCTTGGAGGCCAAATACAGCCCACTGCATGATTTTTTTAAACTTTATTTTGTACATTTAATAATTGAAAATATAAACAATTAAAAACTAAAAGGAAAACACAGTTGAATAAAAACATACATTTCTCAATCAGATGTATTGGTTACAAATAATTTTTTTTTTAAATCATGCACTATGTTACACAGTATATTTGGTTTATAGTAATGCAGCCATATAGTATTTGTTCTTTTGTGTCTGGCTTGCTTCGCTCAACATAATATCCTTCAGGTTTATCCATGTTGTCATATACTTTACGACTTCATTTCTTCTTACAGCTGCATAATATTCCATTGTGTGACTAGCCCACAGTTTATCCATTCATCTGTTGATGGACACCTGGGTTCTTTCCAACTTTTGGCAATTGTGCATAATGTAGCTATGAACATCGGTGTGCAGATGTCTGTTCGCATCACTGCTCTCAGTTCTTCTGGGTATATATCCAGTAGGTGGTATTTCAGGGTCACTTGGCAAGTCTATATTCAACTTCTTTAGGAACTCCCAAACAGTCCTCCACAGTGGCTGTACCATTCTGCATTCCCACCAACAGTAAATAAGTGTTCCTATCTCTCCACATCCTCTCCAACAGTTGTAGTTCTCTGTCTTTTTAATAGTGGCCAGGTGTGAAATCATATATCATTGTAGTTTTGATTTGCATTTTCCTAATCATTAGTGATGTTGAGCATTTCTTCATGTTTTTTTTGCCATTTGTATTTCTTCTTTGGACAAATGTCTGTTCAAGTCTTTTGCCCATTTTGTAATTGGGTCGTTTGTCTTTTTATTGTTTAGTTGTAACATCTCTTTATATATACTGGATGTTAAACCCTTATCAGATATGTGATTTCCAAATATTTTCTCCCATTGAGTTGACTGCCTCTTCACCCTTTTGACAAAGTCCTGTGAGGTGCAAAAGTGTTTAATTTTGAGGAGGTCCCATTTATCTATTTTTTTCTTTTGTTGCATGTGCTTTGGGTGTAAGGTCCAAGAAACCACAACCTACTACAAGGTCTTGAAGATGTTTCCCTACATTTTCTTCTAGTAGTTTTATAGTCCTGCCTTTTATATTTAGGTCTTTGATCAATTTTGAGTTGATTCTTGTATAGGGAATGAGATAGGAGTCCTCTTTCATTCTTTTGGTTATAGATATCCAGTTCTCTCAGCACAATTTATTGAAGAGACTGTTTTGTTCCATTAACATTAACTTGGTAGGTTTGTCAAAACCCAGTTGGCCATAGAGGTGAGGGTTTTTTCTGGACTTTCAATTCTTTTCCACTGATCGATGTGTCCATAGTCTCAGCCCCTTGCAAAGCATCTTGTATGAAGTAGAGGATCACTAAGCATTTAATTAATGAACTAGCGAATCAATTAATGTGGTAGAGGTGAGCATAGACCTAAAGCAGACTATGATGGGGTAGGACCAGGTTATGGAACTGAAGAGGTAAAAGATGCCTAGTCTGTGAGGAGAAAAATTAGGAGTGGGAGTCCATCAAAGATAAAGGGATTGTAGTAGGAGTTCAGTGGACCAGTCTTAAGGAACTGGAAAAGAGGGTTGTGATCCTGGGAAGAATTTGGTGGGAGACTTGATGTGAGATATAACAAAATCTTTTCAGTTCCTGGCTCAAAAACCTCCAGAAGCTTCCTGCTATCTACAGGATAAAATCAATACTCCTTGGTGAGGCCTTCAAGTCCCCTATAATTTGTTCCCTGGTGATTCAGTCTTACCTCTCTTGTTCCCTCACCCTGATTTCCACCAGTCTGGGTATTATGCTTTCTGATTTTGCTTTATTCAGTCTTAACTCTGTGCCTTTAAAAAAGATGTGCTGTCCTGGAATGTCCTTTCCTTTCCAATCTGTACCACTCATAATATAAAGTCCAACTCAGCCATGACCTTTCTACCAGATTTCCCTTATCTCACCAATCTGCATTGCTATCTTCTCCTATGAATTATCTCACATTGAATGCCTGTCTCTCACTTTTAGCCACTAAGTTGATGCTGTGTTGGACTGCTTTAATGCTTTGCATCCACCACTAGACTGTAGATTCCTGGAAACAGGATCATAAGACATTTCTCCTGTATCCTTCTTAGTACCCAGAACAATACTTCATATATACTTAATATTTGAGTATTCACTTAAATATTCATTGAATAAATAAATGACAGTCAGATGACTAAAAAATTTATGAGGTTGGAAATGCTGCTATAATAGGAAGTCAGAGAATAGAAAATAATTAAAGGAGATGCTAATAGGATAAGGGAAATAATGAATATGTTGTGGTCAGGTTTGGAGAGAAAGTATTTAAATTAATTTTTAATTTTTTTTTAAAGCAGAAACTCAGATGTAGAGAAGTGAGTTAATTTACTTCTTAATTTAGGGCACATTATTCTCATTGATCTGTGCACGTTCCAGCTCTTGTTTTTATTTATGTATCTATTCATTTGTTCACTTATGTATTGTATTATTATGTACTCCCTTTTGTCCCCATTCCCTGCTGTCATTCCATTCACTCTTATTGGAACCATTCTAATGTGGTTAATGTGTGTGTGTGTATGTATGGTATGTGGTTTTTAAAAAATGAGTATTTTTAAGCTAGTTATTTGAAATTGTATGTGGTGATGTGTTATGGATCTATGTGGCAGTTTGAAATTATTTTATGAATCCCCCAAAAAGAAAGATTATGTTTGTGACCTAATCCATTACTATGGATATAAGACTCTTTCAACTGATCTACGTCAGTGAGGCGCGACTTAGCTTGAGTCTCCATCTTCTTGCTGGGTCAGATAAAAACGGAGACACAGTAAAAGGAAGTTGCCATATTGATCCTGCCATGTGAGAGAAAGGACTCCAGTTTCGCGCACAGTGAGCTGCAAGGAGAGAAGCCCCCGAGAGGCTCAAAGAGCTGAGGCCCAGGGAGAGGATAAGCCATATGTCTGAGAGCTTGCATCTGAACTCGGGAAGAAAGCGGAGCAGCCAAGACTGAAAGAGGAGGCCCACAAAGAGACAAGCCCTATGCCTGGTTTCCCTCAGCTGAGCTCTGGGAGACGAGATATTCTGGAGGGGAAGGTAGAGACCTTGGCAGAGATTGGCAGCCATCTTGCTTCACCACATGACAGCTGACTTTGGTGAGAAAGCATTTCTGCTGATGCCTTAATTTGGACTTTTCACCGTCTCAGAACTGTAAGCTTTTACCCCAAGTAAATCCCCTTTATAAAAGCCAACCCATTTCTATTACTTTGCACTGGCAGCCCTTTGGCAAACTAAAACAACTGGTTTCTCACTTTTTTCACTAAGCATTAAGATTTTAAAGATCTAAACATATTGCTGTGGTATAGACCTACTGTTTCTAACTACTACATAATTCTCCATGGTGTGAATTCACCACATTTTATCTATTTACACCTGGTGATGGAAATCAATATTACCTCCGATTCCTTCGCACTGTAAACTATGATGAGCATTCTCATATTGTTCTTTCATGGACTTAGTCTGAGAATTTATTTGAGATATATATCCAAGAATGACTTTGCTGGATTACAGGGTGTTTTGGTTCCTGGCTGATAAAAAAAAAAAATACCATGCAATGGGATGGCTAAAACAACAAGAATTTAATGGTTCATGGTTTTGAGGCTAGTAGATGTCAAATCAAGGCATCATCAAGGTAATGCTCTCTGCCAGAGACTTTGGCATTTTGGGGCTGGCTGCCAGGAATCCTTGGTCCTTGGCTTTCCTGCCACATGGCAATGCACATGGAGGCTTCTTCTGGTTTCTCTTTTCTCTTCCAGGTTCCATTAACTTCCCACTTCTGACTGCTCCCCATGCTCTCTCTATGTGTCTGAATTTCATTCTGCTTATAAGGGACTCCAGTAATAAGATTAAGACCAATACTTATTTAGTTGGACCATGCTTTAACTGAAGTAACCTCATCAAAAGGTCCTATTGACTATGGGTTCACACTCACAGGAATGGATTAAGATTAAGACCATGTTTTTCTGGGGTAGAGCTCCCAACCAACACACAGGGTATGCACCTACTTAATTTGACTATAAAGTGCAAAATTGCTCTGCAGAATGACTGCACCGGTCTTCACGCACATTCCCTCCCCACCCCCAAAGTAAAGTATGAATGTTCCTATAACCAGCATCCCTACCAGCCCTCAGTGTTACCCAGCTTTCCAATTTTTGTCACAGGGCTAAACGAATATTTCATAGTTGTTTTAATTGGTGTTACCCTGTTTACTAATTACTTTCAAAATATTTTCTAGTGCTTGGTGACATTTTGAGTTTTTTAAGTAAATTGTCTGTTTGTAAATATTTTGTCTATTTTTTCCCATGGGAATGTTTGTCTTTTTCTCATTATTAATAACTTATAATGAAATGCTTTTTGAATGATTTTTTTTTTTTTTTAGGAGGTACTGGGGATTGAACCCAGGACTTCGTACGTGGGAAGCAGACACTCAACCACTGAGCTACATCTGTTCCCCAGTGAGAGTTGGTTTTTTCATTTGTTTGTTCATTTTTTAAGAGGTACCAGGGAGTGAATCCAAGACCTCGTAGATGGGAAAGCAAGTGCTCAACCACTTGAGCTACATCTGCTTCCTGAATCATTTTTTTAAAACCAAGAAAATTAACTTAAATCATAACACTGAATTACTTTGTACTGAGTACTTCATACTTTGTTATTAAGCACTCCTGATTCTGGAAGGATGGCAGAGGCTGCATAGTTTCTTGATCCTCCCTACACTCCACATACAAACTACAAGGCGAAGCTAAAATCCCATGAACAACATTTACAACAAAACTAAGTTACAAGTTAGGTCGATGCAACTCCAATTACAAACAAGGAGGGAAAATCACCAACAACCACAGAATGCATATTTATTATCATCTATGTGGAAGATAACAAAGAGAAGCAATGGGGTGTCAAGATGGACTGAGAACAGGAGAAACTCAAAGGAGTCAACAAGTGTTCAATGAAAAGTGCGGTGGGCTAATTTGAGAACAGCAGCTAAAGCTGTTCATTCTCCCAACCACAACCTACCACGACAGAAAAACCAAAACACGCAACCTTTGGCCTCCTCTACTATGAGAAAGTGGTAAATTGTGAAGGGGCCAGTACAGTCCAACCCTTACGAACCCTTAACGCTAACCTTCCAGGGATGCTTTCCAGAACAGGGCCTATTCTGGGGGAAAACTTCTGAGAGTGAAATAAAAATTGAGCAAGAGGAGAAAACAGAGAGGAAAGAAAGGTCCAGATAAAAGTAGGGGATGGGAACAGAACCAGGAAATCTCAGAAGTCAAGGCACCATATTTTTGCATACTACCTGAACACCACAGAAGAGGGAGGTCTGTGAAGTTAAGACAGTCCTGAACCCCTTTTCTTTCTAAAATTTCAGAAAAATTAATTTTACATAAAAATGAGCAACAAAAAATACTGACGTCATATTCCACACAAAACTGCTGCATAAGAAAAAAATGGAATAAAGACCAGAACAACATCCCCTGACAAGCAATGAAAACATGTCAGAAAAACATGATAAAAAATAGATTAAAAAAATATAACTACTTCATGCGGGGTGGGTATAGATCAGCGGTTGAGTGACTGCTTTGTATGTATGAGGTCCCAGGTTCGATCCCTGGTACCTCCTTAAAAAAAAAAGTAACTACTTCAAAACAAACTAAAAGGCACTAAGGAAATGATATAAGATATGAAAGAGCAACATAAATCAGAAATATATATATTCAGAATTAAGGTGACAGACCTAAAGAAAAATTAGAATAAAATAAAAAAGAGTAAAAAGTGGACTAAACTAGAAGATATAAAACAGTGAATAAACACAATAAATAATGCCTTAAAAATAGAATAGGAGGGAAAAAAACAGAAAAAGAAGAAAAAGGGAATAAAAAGTATTTGTTAGAAAATACTTTTTTTTTAGGCCTTTAAAAAGAATTTATTTGGGAAATGGGGGAAAGAACAGAGCTTGCTGAGAAAAGGAAGAGAAAGACAGAAATACACACCAAGATTTGGTGTGGGCCCCTCTAGGCAGAGAGAGTGGGCTCTGCCTTGTGTGATTACCTTTTGAACTGTTAATTATTCCACCCCCTTGCTAATGATAAGGGGATGGGCCCCAGCAGTTATTGGCTACCCCACCTATGGTGGGGGCCAATGATGAGGCCTTTGTGGAATATCTAGGGCCGAAGGGAGGTCCCGGGAAGAGAAACTGGGACCTCAAGGTTAAGCTCAAGGTCCCAGCAAGGTCTTGCAGCCATGTTGTCTGCTGGCCATGCGGTCTGCCAGCCATGTTGTGGGTCATCTTCTCCTCCATTACCCTGTGCTAACCTGCCTCAACTCCCTGCTCAGAGAGTTCATGCCCTTATTCTTAAGGAGGAGCTGAGGGGCAATGATCATTCTTCTGTAGTTACTTCCTGCTGGTTAGGGCAATAGTCCCTGCCTGACAGGGCTTAAACCTTTCTGGCTATTCCATTGAGGTTGAGGGAAGACGGGTCCGACACTGTGGTTGGAACTGGCTGAAATTCCCGTGTGACTAATATCTTGTTTTGGAAGGCGTTTCTGGAAGAAATAAACTTAGTTAGAAATTTCAAGATATATGGCCCCACTAAAAGCATAAAGAAGATGGTGGTGAGTCCAAAAAGAGGGGGTCAGCTATGACATAGTGGGCCATGAGAGTGAGATAGTCCAGGTGACTTCAGAGGCTGCATTTCCCTGAAGTTGGTGGGCTTCATCTTGCAGGTTTCAAATGCCGTTTAGGACTATTCCAGAGTGAAACAGCATTTTTCTTGAGAAATAGGCATGTCGTTCCCCCCGCCGCACCCCCGGCCCCTTGCTGCTGTTAGCATGTTAGGGCTTTGCGATTTTGTAGTACTACAGCAGCAAGAGAGTTTGTTTGCTGTTTTAGGACTTCTAAGGCACAGCTAGTTTCTTCTATGCTGTTAGCTTTAGGGAAAGATTGTAATAAATAATGGAGTTTGGTATAAATTGCCAGTCCCAGTTTTCTATGGTGGTGGTTATGCTTAAGACATATGGCTAAGAGGGGGATGCGAAGAGGCATTGCCCTTTAGAAAATACAAATATTAAAGATAGCAAAGATGATTCAACAAATGAATAATAGAAGTCCCTGAAGAAAAAAAAAAAGCAAGGGAACAGAGCAAATACTAAAAAAAGTATAGTTAAAATTTTTTTTTACCTGAAATAAAAAGTTTTGAAATATGTACTGAAAGAACACAATGAGTAACTGAGAATATTGACCTAAAATTACTAGGAACAAGACATATTCTGGTAAAATTGCTGGACTTTAAATAAAAAGAAAAAATGCTTTGGTCATCCAGGTAAAAAATAGCATATGATGTACAAGACAAAGAAAATTGTGTTATCATCAGACATTTTGACAGGAACAGAAAAAATAGAGTAGCATATTTCAGATACTCAAGGAAAAAACTGAGCTGATGACTTTATATTCAACAAAATTAACTATCAAGTATAAAGGGCACAGACGAATGGTTATTGACATAGAAGAACTCAGAGGATTTTGTTTCCATGAACTTTTCCTGAGTAATCTGCTAAAGAACTATCTAAACAATCAAAAAGACTCAAGAGAGATAGCAGCATAAGTACTGATGGTGGCCATTAAATATACTGTATGATTACTTGTAGGATGGGTACAAAATGAGCATTAAAAAGGGAGAATGTATAGTATGTTAGGGCTGTGTGATCTGACAATGTACTCATGGAACAACTATAAAAAATGTGAAGAATTAAGATACATATGCAAAATTTTTTCAAACTCTTCAGAAAAAAATTTTAACTGGTGGTGATAGTATTAGAATTGTTATTCTGAGACAGTTGTGTGTTTATGTGGTATAAAGCAAATGAATATTTAGTGGATATTTAATTCTGTTATCTACTCTGTCCTTGAGAACCAGGAGTCTTGGTGTCATTGAAATGAATACAGATTTAATATAAAAGAAGTTAAATAAAAATCTTTGGTCTTGAGTTTGAATTGTAAATTTAAGTATGAACTCAACAAGATATTTTATCTCTCTACTGAAAACATCTAGAAATAATGACCAACCTAGGATCAGTAAGCCTGTGGTGCTCAGATTGTGGTCTTTTTAAGATCATTCTTAATAAAATAAACCAGGACTTCTTGGAGAAATAGCTGATTTCACGTTTGGAGCAGTAAATGTACAAGAAAACCCTGGAATATCTTTTTTTTAAAAAAAGATTTATTTATTTTATTTTATTTATCCCCCCCTTTGCTGCTTGTGCTGCTGTGTCCATTCGCTGCGTGTCTTCTCTGTGTCTGCTTATCTCCCCCTTGCTGTGAGGTCTTGCCGCATCAGCCCACGGCACGGCGCGAGCCAGCCTGCCCTCACAAGGAGGCGCCCAGAAGCGAACCCGGGGCCTCTCATATGGTAAACTGGTGCTCTATCCATTGCGCCACACCCGCTTCCTGTCGTGAGGTTGCTGCATCAGCCCACCGCACCGCTCAGGCCGGCGTGCCCTCACAAG
>JAQZBX010043759.1:0-21572 GCA_029593785.1 Cabassous unicinctus | reverse complement strand
CATTGTTTGCACTTGCTGTCTGCTCTCTGTGTCTGTTCATTGTGTGCTCGTCTTCTTTTTAAGAGGCACTGGAAACCAAACCTGAGACCTCCCACGTGGGAGGGAGGCGCCCAATTGCTTGAGCTACCTCTGCACCCTTCTTGTTGTTGTGTCTCTGGTTGTGTTTCCTCATTGTGTCTCTTCATTGTGTCATCTCATTGAGGCATCTCGTTGCTTCAGCTCACCATGCCAGCCTGTCGCGTCAGCTCACTGTCTTGCTCATCTTCTTTAGGAGACACTGGGAACCAAAACCGGTTCCTCCCATGTGGTAGGCAAGTGCCCATCTGTTTGAGCCACATCCACCTCCCCTTAATTATTTTTTAATATGCACACATTAACATTTACTCTTTGTGTTGTAATTTTCTGTAGGTTTTAACAAATACATAATGTCTTGTATCCACCACTATAGTATCATACAGAATAGTTTCACTGCCTTTAAAATTGCCTGTGTTTCACCTATTCATCCTTTCCCTTTTCCCTTCAAACAACTGATAGCCCTGATCTTTTTACTGTGTCTATTATTTGCCTTTTCCAGAATGTCATATAATTGAAATCATACAGTATGTAGCCTTTTCAGACCGGCTTCATTTACTTAGTAATATGCAGTTAAGGTTTTTTCATATCTTTTCATGGCTTGAAAGCTCATTTCTTTTTATTGCTGAATAATATTTATTGTATGGATGTGATATATTTCACCTATTGTAGGATATCTTGATTGCTTCCAGTTTTTTTTTTAAACCATTTATTGAAGTATATCATTCATACGTGAGCATACATAAACTGTAAGTGTTCAGTAAACATTGTGAACCTACAAAACAAACATGGATAACATCATACGGGGCTCCCATACATCACCCCACCACAAATACTTTGCATTGTTTTGAAACATCTGTTAACAAATGTTAACATGAAAGATCATCATCAAAGTATTACTACTAACTATAGTCATATCTTACTCCCTTATACTTTTTTTTTAAGGATTTACTTATTTATTTACTTTTATCCATTTTTACCCCCCCCCCATTTTTCTGTTTTTGTATCCATTCATTGGGCAACTCTCTCTGTCCATTTCCTGCCCTCTCTTCTCATCCTTCTCCTCCTGTCTTCACTGGGATTCGATCCTTGGAACTGCCAATGTGGGAGAGAGGCATTCTACTGCCTGCGCCACCTTAGTTCCTGGTTTTTCGGCGCATCTCGTCTTGACTCTCCCTTGTGTCACTCTCCTGTTACATCATCACCTTGCTGCGTGGCTCGCGGGGCCCGATGGCGCACCCGCGCACGGGGCTTGGGAGGGCGCATCCGTGCATGGGGCCTGGCGGCGCATCCACACACGGGGCCTGGGGGACTCACCCACTTGTGGGGTCTGATGGTGCACCTGCGCACAGGGCCTCATGGCCCGCACGCCTTCTATATTTTTCTTTCTTTTTTTTTTTTTTTTCTTTTTACTGGGAGGTCCCAGGGATTGAACCCAGGTTGCTCCATATGGGAGACAGACACCCAACCATTTGAGCCTCATCCATCCTCCTGCTATATCTCTTAAGGTTGATCAAAGATACCCAAAGTTAGTCTTTTCCCATACAGGATGGTCATATAATAAATCGGGCTTAGTTTATCACCAGCATTCTAAAAACCAAACCTAGGGAGAAAAACTAGGTCTGGAAGCACATGCATGGTTTCTAATATAGTGAATGTTTAGCCTACCCTGATTATCACAAAATCAGGACAGCGAGAATATTCGCATTGCTTCCAGTTTTTGACAGTTATAAATAAAGCTACATTAAACATTTGTATAGGAAGTGGGTGTGGCGCAATGGATAGAGCACCCGTTTACCATATGAGAGGCCCCTGGTTCGCTTCCCAGGGCCTCCTTGTGAGGGCAGGCCGGCTCGCGCGCCGTGGGCTGATGCGGCAAGACCTCACAGCAAGGGGGAGATAAGCAGACACAGAGAAGACACGCAGCGAATGGACACAGCAGCACAAGCAGCAAGGGGGGGGATAAATAAAAAAATAAATAAATCTTTAAAATAAATAAATAAATAAAAAATAAACATTTGTATACAGGTTTTGAGGTGAACATTGGGTAAAAAACTAGAAGTGCAGTTGTTGGATTGTATGGTAAGACTATATTTAGCTTTGTCAGAAAATACCAAACTGTCTTCCAAAGTGGGTGTACCATTTTGCATTCCCACTAGCAGTGGATGAGAGTTTCTGTGGCTCTGCATCCTCAACAGCATTTGGTATTGTCAGTTTTTTTTTGGCTTTTTACCATTCTAGTAGGTGTGTAGTGTGCCCTCTTTTAAAAAATTTTGACTTTCATGATATTGACTTTTTTGAAAAGAAATGATATTTTTAAAGGAAAGTTTTAAAATAAACTTTTTATTTTAGAATAATTTTAGATTTACAGAAGATTGCAAAGATAGTACAGAGATTTTCCTTATACCTCTCACTTAGTTTTTCCTATTGTTAATATCTTAAATGGTAATACTTATGAAAATTTGGAAACCAACATTGGTACATTACTATGAACTGAAATCTAGATTTTATTTGGATTTCACCTATTTTTATTAATGTCCCCTTTCTGTTCCAGCATTCATTCCAGGGTACCACATTGCATTTCGTTGTCATTTCTCTTTAGTCTCCTTTGGTCTGTGACAGTTTCTCAGTTTTTCTTGTTTTTCAAGACCTTCACAATTTTGAGGAGTACTGGTCAGGTGTTTTGTAGAATGTCCCTCATTTTGGGTTTGTCTGATGTTTTTCTCATGATTAGATTGGGGTTATGGGTTTTTGGAAAGATTACCACAGAATACCGTCATATATGAGGGAGTATGTGATATCCACGTGACCTTTGGTGGTGTTAATCTTAACGTAGTGTTTGGCAGGTTAAGCAGTAAAGTTACTATTTTTCCCTTTCTATATTCTTTGGAAGTGAGTCACTAAGTCTAGCCTACCCTCAAAGTGGAGGGAGAAGTTAAATTCCACCTCTGAAGGGGAGAGTATCTGTAATTATTTGTAATTTTGTAAGGAATATTTGTCTCTTTACTCCCCATTTATTTCAACCATTTATCTGTATCAGTATATATATTTGACTGATGTATATTTATTTTGTACTTTAGATTACAATCCAACAGTTTAATTTTTTTTGTTCAAATTGTTCCAGCACTGGCCATTGGGAATTCTTTCAGGTTGACTTCCATTTCCCTTTGACATTCCTATCCTTTTGTTTTTTGAGCACATCTTTACTTTCTGGTACTACAAGATGCTCAGGGCTCATCTTGTATATTTCCTGCTGTACTCCTAGAATCAGCCATTTCTTCAAGGAGCCTTGATTCCTTTTATTGGACATGGTATTTAGAAACCAAGATCTGGGTGTTGAGTGTGCTCATTGCTACTGGAGTATCATTGTTCCTAGGCCTTCTCAGCAGCCAGAGCTAGGTAGTTTTCAACCCATGTATATAGATATGTGTACATGTATAATTATTTCTTTATCTTTCCATTTGTATTTATTTTAAGCTAAACATGAGCTCATACAGATGTCTCCAACTTTCAGAGAAACTTATATCCTAAATAAACGTCCCCATTTGATTTGCTTTTTACTGAGATCTAACTTTTTCTTTTTTCCTGATACCACCTTTTAAGTTCCACAGAAAACATTGTTTTCTCTGACATGGTGGTAACAGTGATTGTTCCTGGAACATGATCTTTGTTTAGAGATGCATTCAAAGCATGGCTCAGCAGGAATGGGCATATATTTCTGAAGTTGATGTGATGGCAGATAAGCCACGGTGACCTATATCTTCAAACATGATGGTTATTTTATGAAGAGAAAAAAAACTTACCTCTTTGATGTCTTGATTGTATTTCTTAGAGATTTGCTATTCATTGAAGTAAACTTTAGCTTATCTCTATTAAGATGAGAAAAGGTGAGCAGTTTCTTGCTTGAAATGAAATTCACTTGTTTAACTTGAATGACTTTTTTTCTCATAAGACTTAAAGCAGCATTTCACTTATTTGAAAGTCAGCTACCAGTAAATAAACCAAAAAAGTCTTTCCAGCAGCCTCAATAAAAATCACAAATTTGATTGACATTCCTCAAGCAGATCCTACTCACTCTTTATGCACAATTTCAGCATTTGGTGCTTTAGATTTGAAGCTAAAATTAGAGAGGGGATAGTGCTACAAGATAACTAGAAGTGATAACTTGATCACAAAGGAAAGCTACAAATTATAAAGCATTAAAACTCAAAAGAGGAGTGGGTGTAGCTCAGTGGTTGAGCACCTGCTTCCCATGTAGGAACAAGGTCCAGGTTTAAATCCCCAGTACCTCCTAAAACAAACAAACAAACAAACAAAAACTCGAAAGAGACGGGTAAACAAATTTTGGTATATACCTACAAAATTAAATATTTAGCCATTAAAATAGTGAAGTACTATACATGCTACAATGTGGATGGACCTTGAAAACATTATGCTAAAGTTACATATTGTATTATTCCATTATGTGAACTATCCAGAATAAATTAATCCAGACAGACAGAATGCAGATTGGTGGTTGCCAGGGGCAATCCTTAATGGGTACAGGATTTCCTTTTGGGGTGATAAAAACATTTTGAACTAGATAGAGGTGGGTCTTGCACAACTTTGTGAATGACTTAAGTGTCACTGACCGAATTGTTCGTTTAAAATGGTTAATTTAATGGAGTGGGACCTCAAAAGAGCCACATTGGGACCATTGGTTTTGGTGCAAAGATCACACCTCTGTAGCTCTAGGCCTTGAGAATATCACTGAATTGATTGCTCAAATGGAATATTTTGTGAAGTTTAAATGATTATCAGTATACTTTGTTTAAGAAGATTGGGAAGCTTATACTTTTTCTTAGAAAAGGTTGCATAAAGTAATTGATGTTACAGGGATAAACCTCTGATAACTTGGCTATCTAGAACATCTCATTTCCAAATCAGTTTTGCTGTAAGTTTTTCTTTTTTTAAAAAAAAAATTGTTAGCAGTGCTTGTTTCTATTATTTCATGTCTCCTCCACTTGCAGTATGAAAATTCTTATTTGTAGATTTTAGAAATTTTGTCAGTACTGTAATTCCATACTTTTTCATTTGGTCTTTTTTGATGTGACACATACCTTAAAAAAAAAAACCTCATGAAAACATCTTAGTCTATAACTAACGTGGGTGCTTCATTTGGGAGTAAATATCAGATACCACATCCAAAATCTTTGTACAGTAAGTAAAAAAAAAAAAAAAAGAAAAATTAAGCCTTAGAAGACTGCCTGCTTATTTTGACCAATGCTAAATATGGGACACCCCTCCAAACAAAATATGGACAGTGCCCTGGAGTATTACCAAATGCCATTTGGATTGCTCAGCTAATAGTGAATCTGCTTTCTGTCAGATAAAAAGGAATAGAAGCAGTTTGTTTTAGACCAGAGAGGACTTGCTTTACTTATTCCTAAAAGCCCTAACATAACTTAGGCTTTTCTTGGACCAGAAGGCTGAACTTTGGCTTTGGTTGAGTCTGAAATTCAATCTAAAATCCCTAAATGACCCTGGAATGATGGTTATAATACTAAATAAGATAGCTACTTAGTGCTTAGTATTTACCAGGCAATCTGTTAGTACTATTTACTTGCATAAAGTCTGTGGATCTGTATGATCTGGTGCTTTCTAGTCTGCCCTTCTGTCTCAGTCCCTGTTTGGCCACATGGTCATGTGTCTTGTTTTGTTTTTTTGTTTCTTTTTTTTGTTTGTTTTGTTGCCTAGCTCTCACAGGCCTTTGCACACATACCTGAAACATTCTCTGATAACCCCTTTGTTATGCCCTTGCCTGTCTAATCCCTATTGTTTCCTTTAGTTCTCAACCTAAAGATTGCTTTCTCAGGAGACCTTCCCTGGCTGCTAGTCTAGATTTGGTGCCTTCTAATACCCTGCTCTAGGACCACCGTATTGCACATTCTGTATTCACAGTACCTAGGTGAGTGCCTAGCACAGAATAGCCTCATATGATCTGACAAATACAAGTGTATTTGTGAGCAGGAGACTAATATGAACATTTGGGGAGATTCTTAACTTGATCAAGCTAATCTCATTTAATCTTCATGACAATTTTTAGTTGACTCTCTCCTTAGGCAAATTATTTAACCTCTGTGCCTTCCTAATACATGAATTACCATTTTCCCATGTTCTCTTCCAGTTTTTAACCAAATGTGTATAAAATATTTATTTAAATCATTTTCTAAACAGTTTCCACTTTGTCATGTTAAGGACAATAATACTATCTGGCAACTTGTTGATTTATGAAGGTTTTATATGCAGTTTAATCTCTTCATGCTGTAGGAAAGAAAAGGAAGCAATAACCAAAGAAGATGGCTCTGTTTGGACTGTGACTTTTGATAATAAATCCAAGAATTATTCAGGAATATTTATATAAAATGTTTGTGCGTTTGGGACAAAAGATAGAAATCCCTATAGGAATCTTGAGCTCTGATGTCTGAGACTGAGCTGTAGAATAAATGGAGTTTTTTCCTCTAATTTTTAATTCATTAATAAGCACAGCACTAGGTTATTATCCATTTGTATGTTTGCATGTGCACATGCACTCACTGTGCTATGCTCATGAGATTGTCTGGACTTCTGTATGCTAGGATGCTATATAAAAGAAGGGTGTTAGCCATACATTTTGGGATAAATATTTACTGAATATTTATTTTGTATCACACTCTGGGAGAAAAGCTGATTAAGATACATTCTAGCCCTTGCCCTTGAGGTGCTCTTAGTCTAGTAAAGAAGACTGATCTGTAAACCATTATCCTGAGAACAGTGGGATTAATTTTGGGATGTAATGAAAGGTCTTAATTACCTAATTCAAAAGTATCATTCACAATTAAATGAACATTAGAATGAGATTGTCATGGCAGTTCAAAATCAGACTATTCTAGCCCCTGTTTCTCTTTGTGGTACCTTTAGTTTAGCATTCTCTTACACCTCTTTTCCCTATAGAGCAATCTTCATGTCTGTCGTCTGGAATCTAAATTTCTACTTAAACCTCTGTTTGGGAGCAGAGATGTTAGGGTACTTATAAATGGTCTTTAGTCTCACTAAATTGATTTCCATACTGGTCTTCATGATGGCTTAAAGCTTTAGTAAGGCCTGTTTATTCATCTAGATTAAATGGAGGAATACAGGCTTAATAAGCCATTAATCACTGTCCTGTCAGTATGATGGAGATACAAAATGCCCCCAAATCTTGGAAGCTAAAATTGGAAAAAAAAAAAAAAAAAAAAAAACTCCAATGATAAGAAAATTAAAACTCATTGATAAACCAAGGATATCTCAGAGATCAAGATTAGCTTCCTGAGATATTAATGCAGTTTCTACTAGAATTTTCGCAGGACTCTTTATATTAAACTAGATGACTATACATGAAAATTGTATTTGTGTGCAAGATTTCTTTACCTACATAGACTCGTAGTGCATTCTTGGCCAATTTTTAAAAGATCACATTTTACTCACAAGAAGCGAAATGTTACTTTTTTTTATTTTGGCCTCTGTTATCTTCCTACCCATCTTCTATCACTGTCTGGAATTTCCATACTCTAAGATTTTATTCTAGAGATTGAGAAGGATGTTGGTGAAAGGGTAGGGTGAAGCAGTGCAAGCCGCCGGATTTCTTCTCTGGGCTTTTGAGTTGAGGTTTGAAAGACACTCTTAACTGCTCTGGCTAAGGGAGGTTAATGGAATAAGCAGTTTACATTTATAGATTTACCCTGATGCTTTGGCTGTTTCTTTGCAGTGATTTTTTTTTTCTCCTAGAGGAGAGATTAGGATTGTGATACTAGAAACCGGTCATCTCTTTTGTTTCCGGAACATTACCTGTGTTGTCACCAAAAAAAAGGTCCACCCAACTGCAGTGGAGTCTTCCTGGTTGGTTTTTCATTTTCCTCTTGCTTGGAAACCCCCTGACTGGAAGCAGCATCCTGAGTTCTACCAACCCCTGCCTGGGAAGGTACACTGCGGGCCCTTTAAGCCCTCAGTGTGCTCGCGGAGGAGGCTGCGGGTGGGGCGGGCACTCCCGACAGCCCAGCTCTGGGCCCCGCCCCTGGAGGAGGCGTTTCCCAGAGGCCCCGCCGCACCAATGCCACCACCGCCCGCCCCATGTTCCTGCTGATGCTGCTCCGACCTTAGGGCCCCCGACCTCTCCCTGCCTGGGGAGCGTAAGTGTCAAACTGCGGGCTGGGGTCAAGCATCCCATACCGTGCCGGAAGTCCTGGTGGACAAGTACAGGGGACTTTCCTGGCCTATCAGAGGCTAAGGCAGCGAAAGAGCATAAACAATGCCGGCTGCAGTGAGCTAAAGCCTGGGGCATCTGCTCTACTTCTGGGTGGTGACAGCGGCCCTGGGTTACTTGTTTGGATATGCAGTGGTTGAAGAGAGCCCACGACCTGGCTTTGCCCCAACCTGGTTCCTACTTGGGAGTGAGGAGAGGATTGCTTTTACCAGAGTATAACCCAGCTGAGCTTCTAGGTGGGTGGAACTGGATTTAGTGCCCTGGGCCTTGGGTACTTAGCCTAGGATTTGGAGATCTCTGGGTAACTTCAGGATGAGTAAGCATTAGATTTTCATCTATCTTGGTACAATTGAGCAGTAACTCAAAGTTGACCCAATTCACAGCCGGGTTTAGCTTTCTGTCTCCCCAGAGGCCTGTTGTGGTGTCGGGTCCCCCTTTTTGGAGACATTTCCAGTCATCATCTATTAGAGAGTGTCTAGTTAACCTTCTTTCCTGCTGATGTGAATAGCAGGATGTGAAAGAGACAGCTTGCTATCCCTTCCCCTCTCTGAAGGAATTTGTGGGAGGCCACTGTCCCAGGCACATCCAAGTTTGTTGAGATAACCTTCTAGAGGAGCAGTTCTGATTTCTGGCCCCCTGATAAAGCAGAATGCCCCAGCAAGAGGATAACCTTGTTAATGAGGAATGCCTGGGGACAGTGAGTTGTTATTTATTTTTAATTAGAGGGAAACATTTGCTACTTAGAGATGGGATTTTGGCTGGCCTTTGCCAAATAAAAAAAATCTTAAATTTTCTATGACAGTTACATAATTGTTATGCTTCTTTAATCCAGCTGTCCTTTCTAGATATGGTTTGAGTAAAGATTTCTGGGCATATACCTCCATTCTGTTTTAGCCTTGTTTTATAATTATTATCTTTTTTTCAATGAGCCTGTCATCACACCGTAGTCATTCAAAGGGGTTCCTTTCTTAGTGGATGGAAATTTTCCTCAAACTCCTCTCTTAGTCTGTGTTTCTGTGGTAGCAAATCCTTAGCCAGAAGTAAAAGTCTATGAATGGTAATCAAATCCAGATCTCCTGTATTGTTACAGTGAAGAGATTTTGTAGGTCAAGAGCTTGGGAATTTGCCATCAAAATAGTTGTGCTTCCTGATTAAAAGGCTAACCTAATCTGTTTAGTAGCTCTATAATTTATTCCTGTAGACTGTCAAAACACAGGAATTTAAAATAGAAGAAAACCATACTTGGACCCTCAGATGGTGGACTAAGAGGAGACATAGGTTCTAGGCCCAGCTCTAACATTACTCATTACTTAATCTCTCTGTATCTTACTTTTAGCTGGTTGAGGAATGAGAAAATGCATAGATCTCTGGAATCTATAATCATACATGATGCATATTTAATGGATAATTTCTTATTTGAGTACTGAACTAAAAAATTGGACAGGTCAGAATTTATTCTAATTTCTGCCTTTTTATATATAACTTTGGAAACATTTCCTAACCTCTGGTCTGAAAATAAACAATTACAACTAAACCCTTTTTATCAACAGTGGACTATTTGAGCTCTTTGGAAGACATTTTTAGATATAGCAATGGTTTAAGGTAATAATATTTCTATAGAACACGTTTATGTTAGCCAGCCTTGTTTGTGTCTGTTTTAGTCATGAGATCTCTGAATAATTTGAAATTTCTGAATATCTGTTGTAGAAACTAGATTGAATAAACCATGGCAAGCATCATATATAGTTCAAATTAATTTTTGTAATGCTTCTCAATGTTGGCAATTTTATTTACTCTTAAGGCGTTGAACACTGCCATGTAGTAAAAATTTGGTTTCCTATGTCTGTGTTTATAAAGTCCAGACCTCACTGTTCATCCCCACTGCCACACTTCCAACCACTCAAAGATCATGTTTCTCATTCTAAAATCAAACTAATCAGATTCCTCATGTCGTCTTCACTCCCCAGGAACAAACAACCCAGAACATCCTTCTGACATATTTTTCTGACATTGGCACCTTTATTCTCCCAGTCACCTGGTCTGGATGCTTTGACTCTTTCTCTGACTCCCAAATCTAAGGTTTATTGATTCTTTCTCTTTAAGGTAACTCCCATCAGTCTCCCCTGCCTACCTTTTCTGTTTCTACTGCCAAGGCTCCTAGTTCCAGCTCTTATTCATTTTAGTTTTGCCTTTTGCAATAATTTCCTAGCAAGTCTCTACTTTTTCTCCCTTACAGTTCATTCTACATAGATTTTTCTTTCTAAGGTACATATTATCTACTTCTCTACTTCAATTCATCAACATCCCTTGCTGATATTCAAGGCTTTCCATGATCTGACCCTATTCTTCCTTTCTGGTCTTACACTCCAATAAGTGGAGCGTTCAGTGTTTCTTACACGTGCTCAGTACTTTCCGACCTCCAAAACGTTGCCTTTTTAATTTCCTCAATCTGGAATTTCCCCTCTTTCAACCTTATCTTTTGAAAATTCCCACCTACCATTCATCACTGAGCTCAGATGACATTCTACTGACCATTCCTCACTCACTGGTGGTCAATCCCATCTTTGAACTTCCATGGCCTTTATTTGTCTGTTATGTATAGCACTTTTCACATATTGATTCATATTATGATTGCTTACATGTCTTGTTTGTACTACTGTGAACTCCTCGAGGTTTGACCAAAGGGAAATTCCATGAATGAAAGCTTTAGATAAAAATTGGAATGGAGTAATCCTTGTTATTAGAGAGGACTCACCCTTTACAGCCAACCCATGCATGTGTAAATGATTAGTAGCTTTAACAAATCATTTTTATCACCTAAGGGCTTTTGTTTTTGTTTTTGTTTTTGTTTTAAGATTTTATTTATTTATTTATTTATCGCCCCCTGCTGCTTGTGCTCGATGTGTCCATTTGCTGTGTGTTTTTCTGTGTCTGCTTGTCTCCCTTTGTTGGGTCGTCCTGCTGTGTCAGCTCACTGCGCCGTGCAGGCTGGCTTGCCTTCACCAGGAGGCCCCGGGAATCGAACCCGGGGCCTCCCATATGGTAAACAAGAGCCCTATCGATTGAGCCACATCTGCTTCCCTCGTGTGTTTTTTTTAACAGCTTTATTGAGATGTAAGTCACATACCATACAATTCACTCAACACTTGTGCAACCATCACCACACTCAATTTTATTTGTTCAATTTTTTGTAATTCAAAACAGATTTATTGTAGTAACAAATATATAATAAAATTTGCCATTTTAAAGTATACAGTTCAGGGTTGTTAGTTGCTTTTACAATGTTGTGTTACCATCACCACCATTCATTACCAAAACTTTTTAATCTCTGTACCCATTAAGCAATAATTCCTCATTCCCCTTCCCCAGCCCCTTGTAACTTCTACTGTACTTTGTCTATATGAATTTGCTTATTCTAGATATTTCAGATAATTGAAATCATACAATATTTTGTCCTTTTGTTACTGACTTATTTCATTTAGCATAATGTATTCAAGGTTCAGCCATTTTGTAGCTTGTATCAAAACTTCATTCCTTTTTGTGGCTGAATAATATTCCATTGTATGGATATACCACATTTTGTTTATCCATCCATCTGTTGATGGGCATTTGGGTTGCTTCTGCCTTTTAGCTATTACAAAAAATGCTCCTATGAACATTGGTGTACAAATATCTGTCCAAGTCCCTGCTTTCAGTTCTTTGGGGTATATACCTATAAGTGGCTTTACCGGGTCATCTGGTGATCCATGTTTAACTTTTTGAGGAATCGTCAAACTTTTCCACAGCAGCTGCACCATTTTGTGTAGTCCCACTAAGAATGTACAAGGGTTCCATTTTTCCACATCTTCCATCTTCATCAGCACTCATCTTCCATTTAAAAAAAAATCATATCCATCCTAGTGAATGTGAAGTAGTATTTCTTTGTGGTTTTGATTTGCATTTCCTTATTGGCTAATGACGTTGAGCATCTTTTCATGTGCTTATTGGCCATTTGTGTATCTTCTTTTGGGAAATATCAATTGAACTCCTTTGTCTATTTTTTAATTGGGTTGAGATAAATATATATATATTTTAGTAGGTACCCAGGATTGAACCCAGAACCTCATACATGGGAAGCAGGTGCTGAAGCACTGAGCTACATCTGTTCCCCAATGAGAGTTGGGTTTTTTTTGTTTGTTTGTTTTGTTTTTAGGAGGTACCGGGGATCGAACATGGGACGTCGTACATGGGAAGCAGGCACCCAGCCACTTGAGCTACATCCGCTCCTGATTGATTGACTTTTTGTTGTTATGTTGTAGGATTCACCACAATGAATTTTAGAACATTTACATTATTCCAAAAAGAAACTGCTTTTCCCCTTAGCCATCATTCCGCAGTCCCCCAACCTCCCCAGCCCTAGGTGACCGTTAATCTACTTTCTGCCTCTATAGATTTGCCTCTCCTGGGTATTTCATGTAAATGGAATTATGCAGTATGTGGTCCTTTGTGTCTGGCTTCTTTCACTTAAAATATTTGCAAGGTTCACCATATTGTAGCATGTATCAGTACTTCATTTCATTTTATTGCCGTGTAATAGTCCATATATGGTTATATCACATTTTACGTATCCATCAGTTAATGGACATTCGGGTTGTTTTTGGCTGTTACGAATGTTTGTTTTTTGGTTTTTTTTGTTTTGTTTTAGGAGGTACTGGGGAATGAACCCAGGACCTGGTACATGGGAAGCAGGCACTTAACCGCTGAGCGACATCTGCTCCCCAATGAGTGTTATAGTGTATTCTAAATGTTCCCAAGCCCTTTACCTTCCATTGTGATAATTGTTACTTAAAACTTGTATATAGAGGCAAAATTTAGCTTCCAAACAAGTGGTCGTTTTAATGACACACACACACACACACACACACACACACACACGTACACACGTTTGAGAGAGCTGTAGCCCAGAAATTTAGAACTAAACTGAATCCATAGTCTACCACCCTTTAGTCTTTTGTTAATCTCAAGGAAAGATTTTCCTTTTCAACTGGTAGCATCACCTCTCAATGGAATGAGGGTTGCCAGGGGGAGGAGTTGGACTGTATAGCTAACCCCAAATCACAATTAATACTGGTTATTCTTCTCTTATCCCAGGACAGATAAACAGTGTTTTAAGGCCAAATAGGATAATTAGGCTTGATTTTTAGGTAGCTGTTGATTAGGGTTGCTTTCCCCTTCCCAATTAACTATATTTTAAATTTCTCTAAATTACCTATGTCCTTTGGGGCAAATAAACTGCTTTTAAAGCATATAATCTCATTTTCTTTTCACATTTCAGTGAGTTAGATAATCCAGAGTAAATCTTATTATTTATAAAGTATGAATATTTTTTTATATAGATATCTAGAAGCCATATGTAGGTAAATTGTAGAAATATCACCAAACTAGGAATTAAGAAACCTCTTCTAGTCTAGTATCCCCTACTAAAGTGACCTTGGGCAAGACACTTAACCTCTATTTCCTCATATGTAAAAAGAGGATAATGATACATGCTTTAACCCACTTTTTTTTTTTTCCTCTGAGCTTTGTAAAGATTCAAAGGTGAATAAGATAAAGCACTTGCTCAAGAGAATCTTATAGTTCAGTAGGGAAGAGCCACATAACTAAGAATAATACAAAGAGAGAGAGAGAGAGAAGAAACCAGAGAGAGAGAAAAGAAACCAGAAATGAGGTACTGTAACAGTGAACTTGTATTTCTATTATGAAATGCATGGAAGTATTTAAATGTCTTCCTCACCAGAGTCTCAAATAAGGGAATGATTGTAACAATACGTATAAAATGCTAGTAAAATATGGGGTTGGTAGTCATAGTTATTTTAAGAGGAATTTTGGGAAGATTGTAAACACTGCCCTTAAATCTTTGAAAGTAAGGAGCCCATCATGTGATCATAGAATTTGAAAGATTGTGTATCAGGGGATTTAACTTGGGGTTAGAATTCACAGAGTCTGAACTTGGATGGGAAAATAATTACCTTTATTTTCATTAATCTCTAACTGAAATTTAGCATTTCCTTCATTTAAAAATGTAGGCAAAAACGAATGTAGGCAGTAAACCACAATAATATTAGAACTTGTGGCTTTGTGATTATGAAAATGTGATATCTCAAAGTATTTTGGCTCATCATAACTTCAGAATTATTGTAGTTATTAAACTTGCTGCTAGATTTTACTTAATATGTTAGTGGAGAAATCCATACATTATTCACTTTTAAATATTCTGATTACTATATTTTAACATAATTAGTTTTTTATAATCTTAAGTATTTTTAAGTATTTTATTTTATGCATTTTAAAAATATTCTGAGAAGGATCTATAGACTCTATCAGTTTATCAGGGGTGTCTATGACACAAAAATGAACCCCTTTTGTAGACTCTTAGAATGAGAGGTAAATGATGTTAATTCCATTTTATATTTGAAGGTGTACAAAAGAAAGAGAGGGTCTTGCCCCCAAGTATTAACTAGACCAAGAGGGGTAAAAAAAACTTCTGTAGTAAAAGTAAAGAAGGTAGAGTGACTATAATAAAACTATAAGTGGTCTATGTATTATGTATAGTGTATTTTATTTTCTTTCAAGTATTCAGTTTATGTTTAGAATTAAGTATTATATTTTCAGGTAACTATTATGAGTAAAGTGTTGTCTAACTAAATTCAGTGTTTGGTATTTGTTTTTGCTCTTTTAATCCTATAAAATTCCCAGATAAAGTCAATTGTAATTTAGAAATGAAAGAAATACTAATTGGGAATGCCAAATACTGATAATAATAAATCGCTTCCATTTATTGAGCCCTTGCTAGATGCCAAGTACCTAGTCTGAGTTTTACATGCACTACCTCATTTAATCCACACAACAGCCCTCTGAGGCAGGTACTCTGACCTCCATTTTACATATGAACATGCTGAGGCAATGTACATTCACCTAAGTAACTTGTCCAAGATATCACCTCAAGTGGTGGAGGTTTTGAAGAGACAGAATTCACTTTTTTTTTTTTTTTAAGATTCATAGGCAGAAATAGGTAATAAAAATATTGTCAAGTAGCTAAAACTCAAATTTGATAAAACTATTAGTGCTTTTTAGATTATTATCTGCCCCCTTTACCCCTCACCCAGCAAACATTTTTTTTGATCATTTCTATGATCAATGTGCATGGTGAACGGGGGTGCTCATCTTCTACCAATCCTGTAAATGCAGGTTTCGTCTGAACTCAGTCCTGGGTCCCCTCCTCACTGTATACTCTCCCTCAATGCTACCATCTCCTGTCTTGGTTTTAATTACAGCTATCTACCAATAACTCCTAAATCTTTGTTGCCAGGTCAGAGCTCTCTCTCAAGTTCCAGGGTTGAGTCTCTAGCTGCTGCACATATCTACCCTTGTCTAGCATGCATCTCAAACTCAGCTTGTCCAAAACTTCCTGTCTATTACACCTCTTCTACATTCAGTCAGTATGGGCATTTTTTTTTCTTTCTATTTATAGCTCTAAAATCCATCTACTTTGCTCCATCTGCATGTGACTACCCTTAAGTGCAGACTATCATCTTTCATTTAGACTCTTCACAACCTTCTAACTGGTTTCCCTCCAGTGTTACTACCTTCCAAGCTATTCTTTACATTGCAATATTTTAATTGTGGTTATACATAAAATTTTCATTTTAACTCCCCCCCCCTCCCCCCAAATGGCTCTCTCATCTGTTTGCTCGTTGTCTGTCTGTTTTTTCTTTAGAAGGCACCGGGAACCGAACTGGGACATCCCATGTGGAAGGCAGGTGCTCAACTGCTTGAGCCACATCCACTCACCTTAACCCTTTTTTAATTAATTAATTTTTTTAAAAACAAACAAACCCTTCCCCTTCCCCCTCTCCTCATCCCCTTGTAACCTCTAATCTGCTTTATCTTTCTCTGGGAATTTGCTGTTTCTAGCCATTTCTTATAAGTGACATAATACAACATTTGTCCTTCCTTATTTAACTGAGCATAATGCTTTCAAGGTTCTTCCATGTTGCAGCATATCTCCTAACTTTATTCTTTCTTATGTCCAAATGATGTTTCATTGTGTGCATGTACCACATTTTGTTTATCCATTCATTTGTTGATGAATGCTTGGGTTGTTTCCACCTTTTGGCTATTGTGAATAAAGCTGGTGTACAAGTATCTGTTTGAGACCTTGTTTTCACCTTCTGTGGCTATATACCTAGAAGTGGAATTGCCAGGTCTTATGGTAATTCTATATTTAACGTTTTTGAGTAGCCGCCATATTGCTTTCCACAGTGCCTGCACCATTTTACAATCCTACCACCAGTGCACTAGGGTTCCAGTTTTTTCACATCCTTGCCAGCACTTATTTTCTGTCTTTTAAATAATAGTCATTGTTGTAGATATGAAGTGGTATCTCATTGTGGTTTTAATTTGCATCTCCCTAGTGGCTAATGATGTTGAGCATCTTTTCATGTGCTATTGGCTATTTGTATATCTTTTTTTTTTTTTAAGATTTATTTTATTTACTTATTTCTTCCCACCCCATCATTGTTTGTATTTGCTGTGTCTGTCTGTGGTGTGCCGGTCTTCCTTTTTTTTTTTTTTTTTGGAGGCACCAGAACCGAACCTGGGACCTTCCACATGGAAGGGAGGCGCCCAATTGGTTGAGCCATCTCCGCTCCCTGCCCTGCTGTGCCTCCCATTATGTTTTCCTGCATGTGTCTCTTGTTGCATCATCTTATTGCCTCAGCTCACTGCGCCAGCCCGTTGCATCAGTCCACCATCCTGCTTGTCCTCTCCAGGAGGCACCAGGAACTGAAACTGGACCTCCCAAGTGGTAGACAGGAGCCCAATCACTTGAGTCACATCCGCTTTCCTGTGTATCTTCTTTGTAGAAATGTCTAATTAAGTTGTTTCACCATTTTTTAAATGGGTTGTTTGTCTTTTTGTTGTTACGCTGTTAAGGGCATATCATCCAGAATATATAAAGAACTTTATCTAATATGTGATTTGCAACTATTTTCTTCCAGTGTGTAGGCTGTTGTTTCACTTTCTTAATAATTTTTTCTGGTGTACAAAAGGTTTTAATTTTGATGAAATCAAATTTATATATTGTTTCTTTTGTTACTCCTGGTCTTGGTGTCATATCTAAGAATTCAATCCCAGGTCATGAAGGTGGTTGCCCCTCTGTTATCTTCTAAAGAGTTTTATAGTTTTAGCTCTTATATTTAGGTCCTTGATCCATTTTGAGTTGATTTTGTATGGTATGAGGTAGGATGTCTAACTTCATTCCTTTGCATGTGGATATCCAGTTTTCCAAGCATCATTTGTTGAAGAGACTATTCTTTCCCCACTGCATGTATTTAGCACCCTTATTAAAAATTATTTTGCCATAGGTATGTGGGTCTATTGCTAGACTTTCAGTTCTGCTGCATTGATCTATGTGTCTGTTGTTAGGCCATTACTGTTTTCATTACTGTAGCTTTATAGTACAATTTGAAATCAAGAAGTATCAGTCCTCCAAACCTGTTCTTCCTTTCCAATATTGTTTTGGCTATTCAAGACCCTTTGCAATTTCATATAAATTTGAGGAACAGTTTTTCCATTTCTGCAAAAAAGGCTGCTGGAATTTTGATGAGAATTGCATTGAATTTGTATATTGTTTTGGGTAATTGTTAATTGACATATTAACAATATTAACTTCCAGTCCATGAACATGAGATGTCTTGCCATTTATTTAGGACTTCTTTAATTTCACTCAGCAAAGATTTATAGTATTCAGGGTTACAAGTCTTTTGTATCCTTGGTTAAATTTATTCCTAGGTATTTTACTTTTTCAAATGCTATTGTAAATGGAATTGTTTTTTTAACTTCCTCTTCATATTGTTCATTGCTTGTGTATAGAAACAAAGGTGATTTTTGCAGGTTGCTCTTGTACCATTTTTTTTAAAAGATTTATTTTATTTATTTATTTATCCCCCCCTTGCTGCGTGTGCTCACTGTGTCCATTTGCTGTGCGTTTTTTCTGTGTCTGCTTGTCTCCCTTTGTTGCATCATCTTGCTGCGTCAGCTCGCCACGCCACACAGGGCCAGCTTGCCTTCACCAGGAGGCCCCAGGAATCGAACCTGGGGCCTTCCATATGGTAAACGGGAGCCCAACCACTTGAGCCACATCTGCTTACCGATCTTTTACCATTTTTAAGTATACAATTCGGTAGCATTAAATACATTTACAATGTTGTGCTACCATCACCACTACATCATCACAAACAGAAATTCTCTTACCATTAAGTAGTACCTCCTTCCAGCCCCTGTTAACCTCTAATTGACCTTCTGTCTCTGGTATTTGCTTATGCTAGATATCTCAGATAAGCGGAATCACACAATATTTATCCTATTTTGTCTGACTTATTTCACTCAGCGTAATGATATTAAGGTCCATCCAAATGTAGCATGTATCAGAACTGAGTCTCTTTTTCAGTTTTTTTGTATATATATATATATATACCTAGGAGTAGAATTGCCAGGTCTTACATTTAACTTTTTGAGGAGCAACCAGACTATTTCCACAGCAGTTGCCTCATTTTACATTTCTACCAAGCAGTGCACAAGAGTTCCAATTTCTCTGCATTTTTGCCAACACTTGTTATTTTCCATTTTTTTCATAATAGTTATTCTAGTGGGCATGAGGTAATATCTCATTGTGGTTTCTATTTGCAAAAAAATTCAATTTTTTTTGAGGTACTGGAGCCAGGGATTGAACCCAGGACCTCATATGTGGGAAGCCAGCTCTCAACTACTGAGCTACACTGGCTAGTTGGTTTTTTCATTTGTTGTCTGTTTTGTTTTTAGGAGGTACCGGGGATCGAACCTGGGACCTCACATGTAGGAAGGAGGCACTCAATCACTTGAGCTACATCTGCTCCCTTAATTTTAATAGCATATGTAATTTTCTTACTAACGATCCTTCTAATTTTTGCTTTTAAAGTAAATTCCTGATTCCTTAACATTGCCTTATAAGGCTTTCCAGGGTCTGACCTTGCTTATTCTCCAGTCTCATTTTGCACTGAAAGTCTCACTCTCCTTGTTGCATTTTATACTTTAGCCATGTTGAACTTATTTCAGTTCCTCACATACCGTTAAAGAATAAGTTAGACTAGGTACAATGAAAGTTTCTAAACATTTGCCTCAATTTCTGTACTTATCTTTGAATGATAACAGTGTGTGAACCAGTAAAAGTCTTTGGACCACACTTTAAGTAGCATTGAACTATACTACACACATGGATGAACTTTACAAACAAAATACTGAGTGAAAAAAGAGAATTACAGAAGACTATAAACAGCTCAAAAACAAGAACGTTGTATTAGTTTGCCAAAGGGCTACCAATGCAAAGTACCAGAAATCTGTTGGCTTTATAAAGGGTATTTATTTGGGGTAAAAGCTTACAGTTACAAGGCCATAAAAAGTCCAACTAAAGTTTGGTTTCTCACCAAAATCAGTTGCCACGTGTTGAAGCAAGATGGTTGCCGATCTGTGGCTGGTCTCTGCCTTTCCTTTTGGTCTCCTCTTCCTCTTGAGGCTCTGCTTCTTCCCGATTTCAGCTGCAGGCTAGCATAGGGCTTGTCTCTCAGGGCTTCCTATATCAGTCTCTGCTCTCTTTCCAAGGTCCGCTGTAAGCTATCAAGCAAAATGGTTCATCTCTCCCTGGGGCTTTAGCTGTTTGAGCTTTCTCCTTTCTGTCACTTAGCAAGATCAAAATGAAAGAGTTCTCTCTTCCCATGTATCTTTTTCAGTGAGTGTCCGTTTATATCAGACCTCGCAAGGGGCCAGGGATTCAACCTGAGTCATGTCCAGGTAATCTAATCAAAGGCCCTTCAACTGAATTTAATATAATCAAAAGGTATCACACCCAAAGAAATAGATTAGTTAACATAATTTTTCTCTTTTTGGGATTCATAAATAATCTCAAACCGCCACAATTAATTTTGTTGTTTAGAGATATGTGGGTATATGACTACGGCATGAAACTAAACAAACTTCAGGAAAATGCTTACTTTTATGAGAAGAAGGATGGGATAGGAAAGAAACACAGATGCATTAATGGTAATGGTAATGTTCTAGTTTTTAGATTGGGGTGATGTATTGATGTGTCAATTTTATTGTAATGCTTCATAACTCATATATTTCATATATATTCTTACATGTCACACATTAAATTTTAAAATTAATTTTAAAATGAAAATAATGATGGGGAAAATTAGTGAAGTCCTTTTCTTAATATATCAATCCTGGAGTAAGACAAAAATCTAGAGTTCCAGTGTCACATGTATAAAAAAAAACACTGCATCCATAATTTCAATGACTGGGGATGTTTTGGTATGAAGGAGTCATAAATAGAAAAAAACTAGGGAAGTGGATGTGGCTTATACAATTGGGCTCCTACCTACCACATGGGAGGTCCCGGGTTTGGTTCCTGGTGCCTCCTAAAGAAGATAAGCAAGACAGCAAGCTGAGGCAACAAGATGATGCAACAAGAGACACAAGGAGGAAAACATAATTAGAGACGCAACAAAGCAGGGAGCAGAGGTGGCTCAAGCAATTAGGCACCTCCCTCCCACATGGGAAGTCCAGTTCCTGGTGCCTCCTAAAAGGAAGACGAGCACACAATGAACAGACAGCGAGCACAAACAATGAGGGGATGGGGAGAAAGAAATAAAATAAATCTTTAAAAAGAAAACAAAAAAAAAAAACTAAATCAAAACAAAGTTTTAAAAAAACCCAGGCTATAATGTTGAAGATGCCATTTCTAAATTTTATATCAGCAGAGCCTTTTTCTTCCTGTTTCTAAAAGGAAAATAGAACCAATAGGAAAAAAAAGGAAAATTATTCCAGTGAACTCATAGGAAATTGATAATCAAATATTATTGTTCACATTCTTTTGATTGGAAAATATTTTAAAAAAGGAAGACTAGTCTTTCACTACTGAAAGTATGAGAATCACTGCATAATTCATTCATTTTCACAGAAGTATATATAATGCACCCTGTGTAATATTTATTCTCCTTTTGATGAACTTGTGAATTGTTTTCAACTTTTGGTTATTATGAATAATCTTGCTGTGAACTTCCTTCTATAGGTCTTCTGGTGCAGTTGGCATCAATTTCAAGGGTATATATCTAGGAATAGAGTTACTAGGTAGTAGAGTATGTACATCTTCATTGTAGATAAT
>JAQZBX010043758.1:0-21568 GCA_029593785.1 Cabassous unicinctus | reverse complement strand
ATGAGGGAGAGTTCAAAATATTTGAAGATAAACAGAAATTAAGAGAGTTTGTCAACAAGAAACCTGCCCTTCAAGAAATACTAAAGGGAGTTCTGCTGGTTGAAAGGAAAAAACAAAGAGGGTTGGAGGAGAGTGTAAGAGGGAAGATTATCAGTAAGAATAACTAAAAAAATAAAAAGAGAAATAAAAACAGCATATGACATATATAAACCTAAAGAAATATGGCTAATGTAAGTAATGACACAATGTATAAAAAATTATATTTTATTTCAATCTTTCTAATTTTTATTTTGTATTTTTGTATTTTATTTGTTATTTTTAAAATTATTAATATTTTATTTTATTAATTTTATTTGGTTATTTTTATGGCTTTATTTTTGGAGAGGTTTTGGATCATAGAAGGGTCACAATGTGGCAGGGGAGGATCACAGGTGTGGGGTGTTGTGATGGGATTTGTGGGGAGGGGTTCCCCTGGGGTATGCCTCTCAGGCATATGAATATGTTCAAGTGTTCATGGAGCATAGTCTTGGTGGGTGGAAACCCACACAATAACCAAAAGAATATTAAGTTCTGATCCTGGGGAGGTCTGCTATATTCTCTAATATAACAGCAAGAATCCTTCCAGTACATGGGCAGTCCTAGTGAAGGAAGACAGACCACTATGCCAGGCCTCATTCAGTTGGGATAAACCTTAGCTAATAACATCTTCAAATGTCCTATTGCATATGGGTTCACACCTACATGACCAGGGTTTGGAACTGAACAAATCTTTTGGGGGTACCTCATACAATCCCCAATACCATGTATAATTTTAAAAATATTTTTTATTAGTTTTTATTTTGAGGTAAGCTTTTGAACAGCAATGAATGAAAAGAAATATCATGAATAATAAATAATCCAGCAATAAATTTGCATTTTGCACAAAATTTATTGCAAAGTATAACTTGCCCAGTTTTGTGGACATTTATCATCTTCCATGATGGGATAGAGTAAAATCACTGATGATATGCAAACTTGAAGATGCAAAGCTGCTGAGTTATTGATACGTTATTTTCAGAAGAATTGCCCTGAATATTAAGATTTAATCATGGAAGCCTGCTGAATATGTATTTACATATTATTCAATAAAGTATGAGTTTCACTTAGGTCAAATACTTTTATGTCTAAATAAGTTTTCCTTGCTTTTAATTTCAAGATATTCTATACATGCATGAAAGCAATTGTGTAACAATAATTGTTATTGCCCCCATTAGCAGAAGAGGAATTTTCCAGATATGTAAATGATGTCAGCTCAACATCAGAGTCATTGGATACATGAAAAGAAAATTAAAATAAAATCAGTTAATGTAAGTTAACTTTTGATGAGCAAATTGTTTTAATTGTATAGATTGTTATTATGTATAATAATGGAAAAAAATTAAAAGTCTTATAATTTTGCTGCATCTGAATGTAGAAAAATAATAAAATTAATCAAGAGACTAAATATTTGATGCAAAATATTGACATTAAATATTTGTTAAAGGATACAAATTATTACAATGAGCAAAATTAAAATACATATTTAAATTAAAACTAAAACAATGGGTTTTCATTTCTAATAAAAGTTTAGGGTGAATGTATACATTGCAAAATGTATGTTGACATACACATGTTGACAAAATATTTGTTGAGGTTTATCATTTGTGATGTGTCATAGTGATATCATGGATAAAAGCTGATGAATAATATCAGGGACTTCTCCAAAACTTCTTATTTTTTGTACTAAAGTATATATTCCCTTTCAATTGGTAGTACATAGAATTGAAATAGCCTCCAATTTCATGTGAGCTTGCTAGGTACCTCAGAAAATACAGGGAGAGTGTATTTTCAAAGAAAAACCACTATGTTCCACAGAGAAGAGTGAATCAACAGTATGAAGTATATACTCTATAAAATTATTATATATAGGCATTATAGATAATTTTATCAATTTTTAAAATTATAAGATCATAAATTTTTTTCTGACTGAACTGAAAACTGCATTAACATTTCTATAACAGCTTAATTTACAATCATGTCAAACTGTAAAGAACCATATATCCTTCAATAAGTGAATGGAATAAAACAAAGATCTGTGGTGAATCAATGGAATATTTACTATTCAGTGATATAAAGAAAGATTTCTCATTCCATCAATAATGTGGAGAAATTGTGAATGCATATTTCTAAGTAAAAGGAGGCAGACTAGCCTACATCACTGACATCCCGGAATAGGCAAAATTATAAAAAAATTAAACAGATGAGGTGTGTCAACAATTTGGGAAAGGAGGAATAATTGAATAGGAGAAAGCATAGATTAGGGGTGGTGAAACGCCTCTGTGCAATGTTGTGGTTAAGATACCTGACAGTAAGCATTTGTCAAAATTAATAGATCAATACACTACAAACAGTGATCTTTAATATATGTAAAAATTTAAAATCATTAATAAGATTAATAAGATAGTGACACTAGAATGGAATCCAGACTGTTACAAAATAATCTAAATGTATTACAATTGTGTAATATAACCTAACTGAAAAGGGTGTGGCAAAATGTTGCTGATCTAAGTAATTTAGGAGATGATTACAGATTGTAAGAATAAGGACAAAAAGACCATTACTTAAGTAGAGTACTTTAGGTGATAAAGTTGATTCCAATGGGGTTATAGGTGGGTAATGGAATGACCAGCTGGGGACTGGGGAGGCAGCAGGCAGTAGGGTGATCTTGTATGTCAGAGGGTGCCAAGCCAGGCATCAGGAGAGTGGTGATCTGTGGGGGCAATCCAGCTCATGAGGTGTAGCTGATGAGAGGGAGGAATTTTTTCTTTTTTTTTTTTTCCCATTTTTCTTCTTTTTCTTTTTTCCCTTTTCTCTTTTCATTCTCTGCTCACTCTTTCTTTCTTTCTTTCTTTCTTCCTTTCTTTCTTTCTCCTTCCTTCCTTCTTCCCTTCCTTCCTTCCTTCTTTCCTTCTTTCCTTCCTTCCTTCCTTCCTTTCTTCTTTCCTTTCTCCTTTTTTCTTTTTTTTATGTTTTATTTTGCTCTTTTTTTCAAACAAAACATGCACAATTCTAAAGATTCAGAATAAGTGGATCCAAGTGTCAAAGAAGAGCCTTAACAAAAAGCAAAACAAACAAAAAACTTAGATAAGAAAGAGAAAGTGGCCAATGGTATAACCCATAAAGATAAACAGATGCCTAAACATTAGCTAAAATTTGGAGGGCAAATTAAGGAACAGTAAGATATGTCCCAGGCAAAGAACAAACTAATAAACCACAGGAAACACAGAATTTGGAATAACTAATCAAAGATATATACACAAATACTCTAAATCAATTCAAGGAGATGAAGTAAGAGGTAAAGGATATTAGGAAGACACTGGGTGAGCATACAGAAGAAATTATGAATATATTTTTAAAAAACTGATCTAATGGAAATGAAATGCATGATAGAATAAAATAAAAATACTATAGATATGGGACATGAATGTACATGACCAGGAAGCACAGTATTCTCCAAAAAGAATAAATCCTAACAGATTACTCCAAGATACATACTAATCAGATTGTCAAACACCAAAGATATAAGAGAGAATCCCAAAAGCAGCAAGAGAAATCTATCACATATAAGATTAAGTGCTGATGTCTCATCTGAAACCATGGAGGTGAGAAGGCAGTGGTATGACATAGTTAAGGTGATGAAAGAGATAAACTGCAAGCAAGAATTCTTATCCAGTAAAATTGTCCTTCAAAAATGTGGAAGAATTTTAAAATATTCACAGGTAAACAAAAACTGAGAGCATTCATCAACATGAGGCTGGCCCTTCAAGAAATAGTAAAGGGAGTTCTCCAAGCTGAAAGGAAAAGAGAGAGAAAGAGGATTGGAAGACAGTGTAGGAAGGGAAAACATTAGTAAGGGTAACTAAAAGGGTAAAAAGAGAAAAGAAATAAGATATGACATATGTAGGGCTAAAGAAAAATATGTTTGAAATTAGTACTGCATTTACAGTAATAGCACTGAGGGTTAATGGATAAACTCTCCATTAAGAGACAAAGATTGGCAGAATAGATTAAAAAATATGACCCATTTATATGCTGTCTACATAAGACACCTTAGACGCAAGGACACAAATACGTTTGCCAAGGAAAGTTTGCAACATGATTTTCCACACAAACAGTAATCAGAAAAAGGGCTGGGGTAGCTATACTACTATGAGACAAAATAGACTTTAAATGCAAAACTGTGGTAAGAGACAAAGGAAGACACTGTATATTAATAAAAGGGGCAATATACCAGGAAGAAAGAACAATCATACATATTTATGCACCTAACAAGGGTACCTTAAAATACATGAGGTAAACACTGTCAAAACTGAGGAGAGAAATAGATACCTCTACAATGAGAGTGGGGCTCTTCAACACACCACTCTCAGCAATAAACAGAATATCTAGACAGAGGATCAATAGAGAAACAGAGATCTTGAATAATATGTTAAAGGAATTAGATCTAACAGACACTTACAGAACATAGCAACCTAAAACAGTGATATATATATATATATATATGTATACACACACACACACACACACACACATTCTTCTTGAGTCTTCATGGATCCTTCTCCAGAATAAACCACATGTTATGTCATACAAGTCTCAGTGCATTTAGAAAGATTAAAAATTATACAACACACTTTCTCTGACCACAATGGAATGAAGTTGGAAATCAATAATTGGCAGAGAAGTGAAAAATTCACAAACACAGAGAAATTTAAAACACATTCTTAAACAATCAGTGGGTCAATGAGGAAATTGTAAGAGAAATCAGTAAATATCTCAAAGAGAATGAAAATTAGAACAAAACATATAAAACATATAAAAACTTATAGTAAAGGCAGTGCTGACATGGAAATTTATAGCCCTAAATGCCTATATTTCAAAAGAATAAAGAGGTAAAATCAAAGACCTAACTTCACAAGTGGAGGGACTAGAAAAAGAGCAGCAATCTAATCCCAAAATAAGGAGAAGGAAAGAAATAACAAAGATGAGAGCAGAATTAATGGCATTGAGAAATTGAAAAAACAAACAATGGAGAGAACTGACAAATCAGCTGTTTTCTTGAGAAGATTAATAAAATCGGCAAACTCTTAGTTAGACTAACAAAGTAAAAAGAGAGAAGATGCAAACAAAATCAGAAACATGAGAAGGGACATCACCACTGACCCTACAGAAATAAATAGTATATTACAAGAAGATACTATGAATTATTCTATGTTAACAATTTGGAAACTTAGAGGAAATGGATGAATTCCTAAGAACACATGAGGAACCAACACTGAAGAAAGAAGAATTAGAAAAACTCAACAGACATATTTCAAGTTATGAGATTGATTCAGTCATCAAAAACCTCCCAAGAAAGAAAAGCCCAGGACCAAATGGCTTCAGAGGTGAATTCTCCCAATAATTCTGACAAGAATTAAAACAAATCATACTTAAATTCTTCCAAAAAATTGAAGATGAGGGGACATTATCTAACTCATTCTATGAAGCCAATATCGCCCTAATACCAAAGCCATATAAAGATGCTACAAGAAAAGAAAATTATGGAACAATCTCTCAAATGAACTTAGATGCAAAATTCCTCAATAAAACACTTTCAAATTGAGTCCAACAACACATTAAACAAATTATACACCATGATCAAGTGGGTATCAATTAATTTAATATATCACATTAACAGATCAAAAGAGAAAAATCACATGATCATCTCTATCAAAACAGAAAAGGCATTTGACAAAATTGAGAATCCTTTCTTGATAAAAACACTTTAAAAGATAGGAAATCCAGAGGGTAAAATGGGGAACATTGGGGTGGCCAAGGAGTGTGGTTAACAATACAAATTTAAAATTGGTATAGATCATTTTCAGAATCTATAACAATGATAGGTCACTAGCATAGGGTATTGATATTGGGGTGATATATGAGG
Source organism: Cabassous unicinctus (assembly GCA_029593785.1). NCBI lineage: Eukaryota > Metazoa > Chordata > Mammalia > Cingulata > Chlamyphoridae > Cabassous > Cabassous unicinctus. Next base: position 15,567 of record JAQZBX010043758.1, on the reverse strand, counting down.
GAAATGCAACTAAAGCATGCTTTTATGGGATGATAACATTTTCTTGTTGTCATAATTATGCTTTCTCAATTGATAGACAATGCAGTAGCTAACAAAACATTAAACTTCCAACCTGGGGAAGTCCTTGTGCTTTCTCAAATAAGATGACAAAAATCTCTGGAATATATAAATTTGCCCAAGAAAAGAAAACAAGCCAATAAGCCAAGCCCTTGATCTTCATGTTTCTACTTATGAACCTTATTCTTATAAAAATGAAACCAAAACTGATTAGAATTAATGACTAAGAGTTACATCCTCTTTGAGGGTAACATTGTTTTTCAAATGTGCCCTCTCTCTAAGCCAAACTCTGCAAATAAACTCACTACCTTCTACCTGATGTGGAACATGACTCCCCCGTATGAGCCTCCCTGGCACCGAGGCATTATTACCTAGCATAAATCAGTGATGCATTTGGAAAAAAGATCTTGGCCAAAAGGGGAAAATATTAAATAAAACAGTGTTTTAATGGCTAAGAGATATCAAAGTGAGTCAGGATGTCATTCCCAAGGTTATGCTTACGCAAGTCTCAGGCAGATTAAAAAACTTCCACAGTAAACAAAGCCTCAAAAAGAAGTGCTCCCAGGACCTCTAAGGGGATGTCCAGCACACAACCTCTTGAAATCAACAACTCCCTGGCAAAACCTGATTGAAAATATATGAAAATATATTTCCCAATACAAAATAGTTATACTCATTTGTAATTCCCCTAATCATGATTCTTCTACTCATTTTATCTGAACCTATAATTTTCAATATACCTGCTAAATATATTTCTCAGAGACTTAAATCTTTGGATTGTTACATTCACAAAACCTATAAAACTGTAAAACACAAAGTGTAAACCAAAATGTAAACTACAGACTTCAGTTAGTAGCAATGCTTCAATATTGGTTCATTGATTGTAATAAATGTAGCACACTAGTGTAAGATGTTAATAATAGGGGAAACTGTGTGTATGTATGTGGGGAATGATACAGGAACTCTGTAATTTCTGTATAATTTTTCTGTAAATCTAAAACTTTTCTAAAATACAAAAAAATAAAAATTTAAAAAATTAACAAAAAGATAACGTTTTATTAAAAGGGAAATATAAAGCCATGCAAAATTACAAGCTGATTATAGTAATAATGAGAAACAAAAGGAAGCAAGATTATAATAAAGGGCCAAAAAGAAAGACACATAATATAACACTTTGCAAAGAAACAAGCTAAATACAGTTACATGTCAAATCCTTAGAAGTCCAATAACTTTGATGCTGTATCAAATCAAAGCAGTGATTAGCAGGACACATATAAAGATTTTTCTCAAAATTCAGAAGAACAGCTTTCAAAATGACAAAAGGGAGTTTAATAGGTATGGAAATAATGAACAGCCCAAATATGGAAGATTAGTATTACACCAAGAGAAAAAAATGATAGAAAACACTGATAGCTACCTGGAAGAATGGATTTTTTTAAGTAAACTATAATTGCAGATATAGATAGAAAGTTGATAGATAGAGAAATAATTCATTTTAAACTATAAAAATAACTTAGTAATTATTAAGCACAGCAATTAAATTAAATATTATCAGATGGAGTTGAAAATATAATTAAAATAAACTGTCTTTAACCTCAATAAAAACATAAATAGCATTGCCTTTGTACATAGAACCCATGCTTTTTGTTTACCTGAATATTAAACATGAAAGTATGCATGAAAACTCTCACAAATATGTTAAAAAGGGATGATGAAAAAAATGAATATTAAAATAAATTATAAAGATATTGTAACTCTAGAATTGGCATTCATTATTTACACATAATTGAGCAGTACTATGTACTGGAAAATTCACTAGGCTTTTTGAACAGAGTGGTGCATAAATTAAAGACCCTATTTAACTGAGTTTATAGTCTGATGTTTGAAACAGATAAGTAAGCCTTAAATAATTGATGTTAGTATGTGCTATGAAGAATCATTAATGAAGGTAAAGGGAGAGAGAAAAATAGAGTTGCTATTTAAGAAATTAAATTTAAGAAATTAAATTTGAAACAATAAAATGTTGTAGTTTATTCTTCTGATTTTCTGACTTAAAAAAATAATACCTTTCTGATGATAGTGTTGAAATACATGCTGAATAAAAAATAAAACTAAAAGAGAGAGTGACCTAATAATTATTTAGCACATGATATTTGGAATAGACATAACAGAATACTAGAGAATGAGAAGGGTATGCATATAGACACACCCATGAGACAAAATATGGCCAAATACTGCAAGACATAAAGTAATGCATGCCTCATATATCTCAACTACAGCTTTTATTTGTGCCTTCTAGAGTTATACAGAGCCAATCTTTACTGCTTGCCAAGAAGGATTTTCAAATATTTTAAGAGAGTTGTTATTTATCCCCAAGATTTTCCATATTAAATAATCATAGTATAGTCACATAAAAGGCAATATTGCACAGTGATTATTTGCATATGATTTGAATTTTAAAACCTAGATACAAATTCAAGATCTAGTATTGACTTGCTAACATTGGCATAATACCTAGACTCTTTAAATTAGCTTCTGATATAAAGCACTCTTCCATACTTGAAAATGCCTCTTTTGATTTGATGTTGAATAAAGATTTGGAGATTTATTAAGAGATCTTCATTAAGCTTGAACATGCATACATCTAATTAAGTTGATTATTATGTTTTCAGAAATATCACATATTGTGCTAAAATATTCACACTGTGTGATATAAGAAACAAATTTTCCTAGAGATTAATCAAGGCAATTTAATTAATATTTATAGAACTTAAAGTGGTCTATATTCTAGGCACATATATGCTGGAAAAACACGGAGATATTAGAATTTCAAAATGAATTCATGTGGGAATATAAGTTCCAATTGAGGTCGAACAAAATCAGAGAATTAAGTTGAATAAGTGATTCCAGCAATGAATTAGAAAATATCATGGATATGGATAATAACATTAAAAGGCTCCTCTGTGTGACTTCAGCTTTATCATCATATAAAAATAACACAATGAGATAAAATAAAAGGGTAGTTGAAATATGTTTCAATTTTCAATATGCTGTAGAGGTATGCTTTTATAAAATCTGAAACTATCTTTTTAGGTTAAATAAGGCACCTTTTAAATTATATCTTTCAGGGTTTGTTTCCCTTGCTTATTTCTTAGAGTATATAAAAGAGATTTAAGACAGTTGCAATTGAAAATGCTGAGTACTGACAACCTCTTGTTTAAAGATACCCTCTCCTCTGCAGAAGGTTTAATATAGAAAAAAAAATGCAGTTTCCATAAGATATAGACACATCAATCATGTGGGAGGAACAGGTAAAAAAAAGCTTTTTCCTTTGCAGGGAAGAAGGGATCTTCAGAATTGTTCTTATGATATTTGCATAGGAGAGTTTCACCAGGGCCAATGTAGTTAAGACGGTAATAATGGCTAAGATAAAACTTAACAATTCTTTGACTCGTGTATCTGTGCGGGAGAGTTTCAGGGCAGGAGAATAATCACATGCAATATGGTCAAAAACATTGGCATCACAGAATTCCAACCCCAGGTCCATGATAAATCCAGCAGAGATAACTAACAACCCACTTACCAACAACCAAGGATAAGCTGGATGCACACTTTGCTTTTCAGAATGGTTGCATAATGAAGGGGTTTGCAGATGGCCACATAGTGGTCATAGGACATGGCAGACAGCAGGGAAATCTCTGATGCTCCCAAGAAGATGAGAAAAAATAATTGGGATAAACAAGCCTCATAGGAAATTGTTTTATCGGTAGTTGCAATGCTGACCAGAAATCTAGGGATGCAGGCAGATGTCAATGAGATTTCTAAGAAGGAGAAATTCTGAAGGAAGAAATACATGGGGTGGGATTCCACCAAGGTGAGCAGGATGATGGCTAGATTTTCAGTGATACTCGATAAATATGTTAGAAATAGAAAAAGGAAAATTACACTTTGTCAGCTGGGGTCATCTGTCAGTCCTAGAAGAATCATTGCATGATTCCTCATAGTTAAATACCTTCTGAATTATATCAGATCTGCAAAAATAGAGATAATTACTTTTAAGTTTAAAAGGTTTCACCGAGTAAAGACTTGAAAGGGATATGAAAGAGACAGTAACTCAATTGAAATGCTTATCTTTTTTCTAACATTACTTCGTTATCTAAGGTGCTCCTTTCTCCATCTCTACAAAGTGAGAAATACGTAAGAAATATTTGGGTATCAAGTGTTTGTCCTCAATCATCAGTTGTATCCATTTAAAATCCATTTCAGAGCTATTTGCTCCTCTGCTTTAATCATTTCACAAAGCATTCAGAAGGACAGGCTTGATTCTGTTTATTTCATCTCCTTCCTTGGCTCTTCATTTTCTAAATTCTCTTTTCATACCTTTATTTTGCAAGAGAACAGATTTAATACCTCCTTTTATAATTATCTTATTGATTTAAAGTTTTGTTTAAGATACTGAGAAGTAATTCCTGCCATCTTACTAAATCCCCAAGAAAGTATTTTTTTAGGTTAGCTTGATTTATCCTTTATTGCTAAAATAATCTACGCAGTCTCTTTTGGCAAGATACACCTTTCTTGTACACTTGCACACTTTAAACAACTAATTAGGACTGAATACTTGTATTTAGTTTCTAAAAAGTTGGATATATTCTAAGGATCGTATCCCTGGTTGGTCTTTGTGTTCCTTGTTATGGTCAATTAGAACTTCTTTCAATGAACAGAGCTTTTATGAGTTTTAGTACTATATGAATCTCAGAATTAATATAAAAGTTGAAATTTTGCATGAAATTTGAATTATTTTACTCAATTGTTCAATAAATTTCAATATTTTATATCAATGTAGAAATACTGTTTCATATCCAGTAATATTTAATTATACAAGCTTTTCCTAAATATAAAGAAGTTTGTGCCAAGAATTTTTAAATAAAATTATTGAGAATTATTATTTATGGTGTGAGTCTAATAGAGAAATTCAGACTTCTTTTCAAATATGTATGTTAAATGTTAATCATGAATTACACATATATTTATTTATTTCTAATTCTTAATTTAATTAACTTAATTTTATGATCACATTTTGAGGATAGAAAGGAATCCATTGTATTACTTTGCACAAAACAACTGAAAATTATTTCTTCCCATGATTCTGCACTATGAAATTTTTCTTTTGTATTATTTTCCAAAAATGTAATAGAAATGACTTTTCCAATAAAATATTTATTCTTTCTAACCTATAATTACTATTTGCTTCTTAATTCTCAACTTCTTGTTCACATTAAAATACAGGAACATTCAATAAAAAATGAAAACCCCAATGAATACTGTCCTCTAATTAGCATACTATGGCACTTTCAAATATATTTTTCTGATTTCCCTACACTTAATGACTGTGTTCCACCTACTTAAATCTAGAAAATTTATTTATTTATTTAAAATCAAAAATGTAAATTGTTCTTTTAAGAACTCTGTTCACTCAGTTGAGTTTCTAACTTTCTTCATGAAGCAAAATGTTTTTGCTCCTACATCACCATGTATTTAATCCTTGCTCTTTAATACAAAGGTGACATTTACTGAAAACTGGTGTAATGCCCTGGGAATTCTTGTGGAGGAGATACTAATTGGCTATCATCATCAACTCTTGAGATAAAGTTAAGAATCTAAATATGACATCTAAAGGTATATCTGAAATGTTAAGGTAGAGTATAATTACTAGACTGGAGATTTAAAGTTCATATAAACTGCCTTGGTTTTTCAAAGTATGTTAACTTAGGCATACTTTCAAGAGAATCAAGATAGAATAGTCACCTCTGACAAATGACAACACTGTCCATTTCCTCTGACTTATTGAATATTCACCAGGTGGCTCATAATATATATACTTTGGGGTCAAGCATACTTATATCTTACCTTCTTCACACAATCTCGTAGTGGGAAATATTTATTATACACTAAAAAGGCAGCCAGAAAAATAATGGCATAACTGGCTTTTTAGAAAGTCTCTAACTATAGAAATGCAATTATCTAAAGCCATTTAAAGAAACAAGGCATTTAGAGTACTGTCAGCATGTCCTCTAAACCATGGAGATGATTTATTCTTGCATTAGGTATAATTTAATATTACATTAATGTAAAAAAAATAAATCTTTTATATTTATTCTTTAAGGAAACTATAGTTGAAATGTGTAAAGGATGATGAAAAAAATTGAATTAGTAACAAAAGAAGATAAAAAATATCTTCTATAGAGGACACCTGTAATTGATTAAATATATCTGTAGGTAAGAGAGTCTCATTGGGGAAGATTAAATCTATTTTTAAAATACCGAAAATTTAAATACCAAACAAACACAAAACTGTTTTATTTTATGAATTAATATATCCTCTTCACATGGAATTTGAAAACATCAGGGAAGAATGGTATGTATTTTAAAGTTCGATAAGAGAAGCAAAATTACTTCTAGGGATATGGATTAAGAGAAATTTTAGAAAAAAAAATAGATCTATTAAGCCATACACAACTGTGGAACTGATGAAGATGGATATGCAGGAGCGTGGCCTCTATTTCTGTTGGTGATCTGAAGTTGCTGTAGGAAGCAGACCAGGTAGTTTGGATGAAAGCCAACATGAATCAGGAGAAATGTTAGATGTAAAGATAACAGATTACTGCAGAAGCAATGAAGACTGAGAGATTAAAATTAAAGAAAGTAGAGAACCTTTTTAAAATTTAGCCTCACAGTAACCACAAAGAAAATATGTGGAAATATTTCGGTATTAGCTTACTAAAGACTGCCAAAACAATATGCCAGAAACGGTTTGACATTTAAATGGGAATTTATTAACTTATAACCTTACAGTTCTGAGGCTGTGAAAGTGTCCAAATCAAAAGAATCATCAGAAAATGCTTTCACCCAGAGCTGCAACTATGGGTTATCATGCACAAGACATCTTCAACTGGTCTCACCCCTCTCCTCTAGGGCTTGTTGTTTTCAGGTTCTGGCTAAAGTGACTTCATCTCAGCTTCTGTGTTCTGCTGATTTCAGCTTCTGGCTCCTGGGGACTTCTCTTTCAGCTTTCATGTGTTTCTCACTGAGCTCTTCTGTGTCTCCGTGGTTTTTTTCTCTTATCTGCAGCTTTTTAGTCTTTCATTTATAAATGACTCCAGTAAGAAGATTAAGACCACCATGGATCATGCAATCAAATTCAAGGCTCTTAACTGAAGTCATTTAATCAAAAGTTCCCACTTAAAACAAAATTACATGCACAGGAATGCATTAGCTTTAAGAACAGTATTTCTAGGGGTGCACAAAAGACTCAAACCACCTCTAATGGCAGAAGCCCAAATGAAGAATCTATTGGCATATTTGAAAGAAGAAACAGATGGTTCTTCATTAATAGTACAAGACATAAACATACCACTTTAATATTTAATAAAACACCTAAACAGAAGATCAATAAGGAAATAGAAGACTTGAATGAAACTATAAACCAACTAGACCTCACTCTTGACCCAGCAGCAGCAGAATACCCATTCTTCAATAGTGCACATGGATCACTCTCTAGAATATACTATTAGGTAAAAATCAAAAACTAGTTTCAATACATTGAAAATATTGAAACAATACAATGTATTTTCTTGGACCACAATGGAATAAATCTAGAAGTCAATAACAGAGGTAGAACTGGAAAATTCAGAATTACGTGGAAATGGAACAATGTACTTTTAACAATGGATCAAAGAAAAAATCAAAGTGAAATTAAAATATAGCTTGAGTGAATGAAAATGAAAACACAGCATAACAAAGCTCATGTAATACAGCGAAAGTATTGCTGAGAAGGAAATTTACAGTTCTAAGTGCTTACATTAAAAAAGAAAAACATATTTCAATCACAGACCAAACCTCAGAACTGGAGGACCTAGAAAAAGAAAAACATACTTAATCCAAATGTAGCATAAGTGAGGAAATAAAAAATTCGACAGGAGATAAATGAACTAGAGGATTAAAAATAAATAAAACAATAGAGAGAACCAGGGAAACCAAAAATTTGTTCTTTGAAAATAAAATCAACAAATCCTTAGTTAGACTGACAAAGAAAATAAGAGGGAAGACACAAATATCGAAAGGCAAAAATAACATGGGGGGCATTACTACTAACTGAAAGAAATAAAATGGATTATTAGAAGATATTATGTATAACTATATGGCAAGAAATTAGATTACTTAGATGAAATGGATAAATTCCTAGAATCACACAAAATTTTTACACTGACTCTTGAAGAAATAGAAGTTCTCAACCAACCAATAATAAGAGATTAAATCAGTCATGAAAAATTCCCAACAAAGAAAAGCCCAGGACTAGATGGCTTCATTCCTGAATTTTACCAAACATTCCAAGAAGAATTAACACCAACACTGCTCACACTCTTTCAAAATATTGAAGAAGAGGGGAAATTGCCAAACTCATTCTATGAGGTCCACATCACCTACACATCAAAGCCAGATAAACATACAGAGAAAAGAAATTTACAAAACAATATACCTTATGAATATAGATGCAGTCAGGACACACAGCCAGTATACCTGGAGGAGTCAGGCATTGGAGGTTGGGGGTTTAGATGGGTGGGAGCTGGGGAGGGGCATTGTGGAGAACAAAGAGTATTGAGTAGCACAAGCAAATTTCACCTTTGTCACAATTTTGCCTAATTTGCATTTGTGCTAAGATTTCTGAGAGGAAAGATCCAATTAAGCTAGGAGAAGAGGAGGATTCCTGTCTTCAAAGTGAAGTGAAAATATATTCCCCGTTACTCATTAAAAAATGGAAAGTATAAAGAGGATTGAAAGTGATAGTGTATTGCAGAGAAGGAAAAGAGAAGAGAGGCTGGTTAAATTTAAGGTTCTGGCAATGGACCATGTTAGAAAGTACAAAAAGTTTAAAGAAGACAGACTACAGGCGAAATCATTAAGTAGGTAAAGTTTCTCTTTAAGACACTCAGAATTGATAGTCCAATATTCTTTCTGAATGATATTGTTGTGATAATAATTGTGTTTGTGATACACCAATAGCCAGTCCACCAGGTGCCGGCTGCCCTCAGTGCTGTGGGGATGTGATAAAATGCTGTTCGGAAGAAGGTGCCAGGGTCTGTTAATAATGATAAAATCTACAGTTTATTTAGGAATTGTTACAGTTCTTTGTATATATTATTTCTAAATCTCTCAATAACTCTGCAAATTAAGTTTGTTTGTTTTTATTATTTGTCTTAGAGAATATCAGGATCAAAGTCATCTTTTTGTAACATTGGTTGTTAGAAAGCTGTGTAGTCATAATTCTTTTATGAGTGTGTCTGATTACAAAGCCCTGCTTTTGGTTTCCACTACAACAAAGAATCTTAATCATGAATCATATCTCCTGGGTAGGGTAGCAGAATCATGAGAGAAGAGGTGATGCTTAAACCTGTCCTTTGCTTTTTTCCATAAGTAGCCATCCACTACTGTAGAATGATGTTCTATATTGATGCTCTATATTATAGAATGACTTTCTATACTAGGTAAGAGCTAGTTAGGCTGTTCTATTTGGAGTAGATTCATGGACAAGGAGATGGAGGAAACAGGAGTGCTACTGGAAAAGCAATTAAAAGTTGAATAACACAATGTTTGTTTGTTGTTTTTTTTTTAGCGAATTCATAAGAATCCCAGGGCATAGAAAAGTAGTGATATTTTCCCTTAAAAAAGTCAGCTTTATTGATTTGTCTTTATGCTTAAGTATTTGTTTTTCTGAAAAAAATATTATTCACTGGATAGCACAGGGAATAGGGCAGTTAAGTGAACCTTTTAGTAGGTGCAAAAAGAAAAGGATAGAATTAATACCATGAATGTGAAAAGGTTAATTAATTAATTAGTTTCAGATTATGTGGCAAATGGTCTAGGAGAGTGGATGTGAGAGAAATGGATTTAAGAATTCAGATAGTGGTGTAAATTATTTAAAGATAGAAGAAAAATATTCTATCTTCTGTACAGGAAGAGGATTTGGCAGCAATTCTAATCTCCCTTATGTTGCAGTCTGAACGTTTTTGTTATCAGTATTATCTGAATCCTTCTCCACTTTTTAAAAGATTAAAGTACAAATTGAGTTAGAAATTATATATAAGGTACGAGGATCCATTCATTTAAAATTTATTGGCAGGTCAGGCACAGTTTCTGCAGCCACAAAAGATATAACCAGAACAATGTCCATGTTCTTAGATTTTATTTTCTAGTGACCTTAATGACCCAAAGGCCCTAAGAATGTTAGAATATTCTTGAACTTCTGGAATGGTTATCTATATATTATATATGTATATTCCCGCTGATTTTAATGCAAACTGTACAGATTAATTCCTTAAATAAAAAACATCAGTATTTGTTATCAGAGACAGGAATTGGGGTCTCAGTTGGGGAAGCTGGACAAAAAAATACCACACCCCACAGTCTCTTTTAGAAGGTAACTGAATCTTTAGAAACCCAGAAGGTTTTAAGCTTTGGAAAAGAAAGGAAAGCAGAAAATAAAACAAGTGTAGATTTGAGAAAATGGTATCTGGATAGTAATGCCTGGACAAAATGAAAAATAATCCTAAACACCAGCAGGAGATCCGAGAGAGAGTAATAGAAACAAACAAACAAAAACAGCAGATGGGAAATTATAATGTTAAGGATAAGAAAAGGGCTATGTCATAGAAGAGAAACAATACTAGAAAAGGAACATTTACAAAGTTTAGAATTGGGAATATTCAGACGTTTTATGTAAGAATGCATTTAAAATGACAGAATGAAAGTGACATGCAAACAAGAACTGTAAACCTATTGACCAGAACAAATATTAAAGAATACAGTTAGTCTAGGTTTACAGATACCTCTCTTCCATTTCTTCTACTTAAAATTACTAAGCTCTCCATATATGCCAGACATAAGGAAATGTAAGGATGTATAAAGCATAACATCTATGTTGGAGGTTACAGAAAGAGGAAAATATAAGGATAATGAAGATTTGCAATACTATGGAATCCAGTCTAAGATACACTAAGGGACAAGTACACAAGTACTTGAAACAAATCACAGGAAGGAGCATAATCTCATATAGTTTGGGTGGGGAAATGGAGACATCCCTGAATAATTTGTACCTAAGGAGAATCTTGAAGGACTAAGAGGCATTAGTCAGTCGAAGAAGGGTGGGAGGATTAGCCTGAGCAGAGGGGTCAGCATGTAGGAAATATGAAGAACTAGAAGTAGACAGTTTTAGTGTAATGGAGAGGAAAGACAAGGGATGAGGTGTGCAAATCATAGAAATTCCTGTTCATGAAGAATCTTGCACATTACACACAAAAAGATTAATCTTTAACAAGATATAGTTAATATTGGAAGAGGAGAAGGCTCAGAGGGGGCATGGTTTCACTTTCAGAAGGTAGAATGTGAAGGGTCTGTGGAACATCCAACTGGTGATGTACATTGAGTAATGGTTTCATGTGGAAAAGACCTGGGCTTTGTAGTCAGTCATGTAAATGATGATATGTTCCATTTGACTGGGTGAAGTCACCCCTACAAAGGATAGAATAAGAAAAACAAAAACAAGATACAAGAAGGAAAAGCTCTGAAGACAGAATATTTGGAAGTGCCAATATTTCATATATGGGCAGAGAAAGAAAGCCTGTGTAGGACAGTGAAGAGGAGCTCTATAGTTTGGAAATTCAAAATGATGGCAGGGAAACCATGTGAAGAATGACTAAACCTTAAAGAAAAAGTATTGTGAGAATGCAGGCACAATAAAAACTAAAATGTTCTGTTGGCTTCAACAATAACGAAGTCCTTATACATTTTGGGAAAGCATTAGTGTTTGAAAGTGAGAGAAAGTTAACAATGGGTTGAAGCTTAAATTGAGTGGAGATATGATGAGAAAGTGGAAACACTAATGAATTTTCAATGGTATTGAAAACATAATGAAACAGGCATAGCTTGGAAAAGCATATTTAGTGATATTAAATGTATTTTTAACTTCAGTGGCTTTGAGGGTAAAAGAATCAGTAACTTAACTGAAAATAACTGAAATTTCAATTAATTAACTGAAACTTAACAAGAAAGTATATGAGGATATTCCTTTTTGTAACTATATTGAATGCATTTTCTCACACTATATTTGAAATATTTCAATAAGAAATCATCTCTCTGTGCTATAGTATTGGGAATAAGGAATAAGGAATATAAACAGAGATGCATAAAAAGACAAAGGAAAATTCAGGTACCAGTGTTCTGCTTCTTTCTCATTGTTGTTGGTTTATTTTCCAGGACAAATGAATCTAACTCTTAAAGCAATCCTTCAATATTAACAAAGGAAGAGATTTTCTGTTCTTAATTACCTGCATATATCCTATATCCAGGGTTTGTCAGGGACAAAAGAAAACAAACTTTTAAGTACTCATGAAATGGCATCATCTTTTTTCTAATTTATGTGTCAATCTAATACATGCAATGAGTTACAAGGGTTAAACTACATTTTTAAATTCTGAAGGGCAAAGGATGATATTAGAAAAAGTTGCATTATTTCAGAATAACATAAATACTAAGACAATCTCTGCTGTCCATACTATATGTAAAATGCAGGAAAGCTATTGGGAGAAGGGCAATATTGATTAAGTTGTAGAGGGAGAAACTAAATTTATGCCCCATTGTTTGGCTTTTATATACAGGGCCTTTTGCTATAGCGTTTGAATGTGTACGTCCTCATGAAAGCTCTTCGATTTTTTTTTTTTTTTTAATATACAGATTGGGTATGGATGTTAAAAAGCAGCGATAAGAAACCACACTGCAATTACAACCTTCATCCTGCTGGGACTGACAGAGGATCCTCAACTGTAAGTTTGTCTATTTGTCTTTCTATTTCTCACTTATGTGTTGAGTGTAACAGGGAACCTGACTATTTTCACTCTCACATTGCTGGACCCCCACCTTAAAAGTCCTATGCACTTTTTCCTCAGAAACTTCTCCTTCTTGGAAATCTCATTCACTACAGTCTGTATTCCTAGATTCTTGTATACTTTATCAACTGGGGACAATGCCTTCACCTATAATGTTTGTGCAAGTCAAATATTTTTTGTTATTCTCTTTGGAGCAACTGAGTTTTTTCTCCTGGCAGCCATGTCCTATGACCGCTATGGGGCCATCTGCAAACCCCTTCATTACATGACCATCATGAGCAACAGGGTCTGTATTTTATTAGTCATCTGCTGCTGGGTGGCTGGCTTGATGATCATTGTCCCACCCCTCAGCCTCGGGCTCCAGCTGGAATTTTGTGACTCCAATGCCATTTACCATTTCAGCTGTGATGCAGGTCACTCCTGAAGATCTCATGCACAGACAAGTGGTTAATAGAACAGATGGTAATACTCATGGCTGTCTTTGCACTCATCATCACCGTGGTGTGTGTGGTTCTGTCCTACACATACATCATCAGGACAATTCTAAGAGTCCCCTCTGCCCATTAAAGAAAAAAAGCCTTTTCTACCTGCTCATCTCACATGATTGTGGTCTCCATCACCTATGGAAGCTGCATCTTCATCTATGTCAAGCCTTCAGCAATGAAAGAGCTGGTCATAAATAAAGGAGTTTTAATGCTCACTATTTCTGTTGCTCCCATGCTTAACCCCTTCATTTACACACTGAGAAACAAGCAAGTCAAACAAGCTTTTGATCACTCCATAAAGAGGACTGCATTTCTCTCAAAGAAGTAGAAAATTTGTTGACTCAATGTAAAACGAAAGAAAAAAGTCTCTTATTTATTTCGCTATGTTCTCTGACTCACTTCATTATTTACTGTGTAGAATTTAGTCTGATTAAATTTCTCAAAGATTTCTTTTTAAATTTACATTTGTTTATTGTTGTAACATCTTGTTTTGAACATCAAACATTTCACCAAAGTGAGTCATTTATCTCAAGACAATTGTGTTTTTGATAAGATAACTAAGAGTACTGTACTGATGTTTACATTTAATTCCTTAAACTCATTAGTGGCATTACTGTCTAATAATCAAATACTTCATTTTAGACTGAACTTAATTATTAAATTGAAAGAGCAAAGTTTCCTCTCTTTTTCTTACCCTCAAAATAAAACAAAACAAATTTTCACACGGAAAGAGCACTTATCTGAAATAAAAACTCAAAATTTACCCAGTTTCAATAAATCTGTGATGTGCTAAACCATGGTAAACCAGGACTTCCTAGAGAAAGGTCAGGCTTCTCAAAGATTTTTAGTATTGCATCCTCATGTCACCTTAATCAAATAACTCATTTTACATTAAATGTGCATATAGTGCTTTCCTTTATTGTGAAATAATGAAATATATTTCTAAGAAATTAAAGCAAATGCCCACTTCTGATCTAGTCTTTTCTTCAATGCTCTATGGAAGGAAGGGAAGTAATAATATTTAAAAGTGTGCAAATTATATACAAGATAAATTATATAGTATTAGTTCCAGTTTCTTCCTCTGATACAGTTATCAAAATTAATATTATAAATCCAAGAATCAAAATTAAAAATACAAAATCAACAACAAATATATATTTTAAAAAGTTAAACCAAAAATGGCATTCATTCCAGGATAATTTAATAATAATAACATCAAAAGGCAAGGAGATATCAACAGGAGTTTGGGAATAATCAGAATTGAAGAAACGGAAACATCTTCCAATCACTGATATAATGTATAGCTATTTTTTATATTACGTAAGAGAAAAACTTTACTTAAAATGCAAATATTTCATTTCAAACAAATTTAAAATGTAAATTCACTTATTATGGGTTATTAAATCAGAATAAATGCATTAAAGTGAATTGGAAAACCAAATTTTAAGTGTTGATAAAATAAGAAAACTGAAGGCTAACTGAAAGATTTAAGAAGATATCATGGCTAACCAACCAGCAGAAAAAGGAAAAATAAAGAACTACAAACAGGAATAAGTATTGGACTTATGATCAATGTAACTATTGAATAAAATATTCCTAAATGAAGTGCATACAGTTTGAAGCAATGAGCAATCAATGAAACAAACAAATAAACCTCCACTCATAACACCTCCTCTTGTTAACTATAATCTCTGAAAGTAAAGAAGTACTTCTATAGGATACCAGAGAAAAAGACAAAAATTAATTATTAAACAACAAAAAAGAAAAAAATAACTCCTGAAATCAAAATGTAAACACAGGAAATATTTAAGTTAAAATTTTAGTGGGTTTTAAATAGCCATTGGATATTCTTTTAAATTATTTTCTATTGGCAGCATTTTGAAAATAAATCTTTTTTTAACTACCAATCATGTGTCCACTCTTTTCAAACATTATTATTAATACTTTTACCTATCCCATACTTTTACCTATCCCATGAAGAAAATTTAGTTGTGTCAAAATGAAGACACAAGAGCACTGAGTAAATTGAATAACTTATCATAGGTAGCAAATGATGGAGACTGAATTCTGATTTCAAGTCATAAACA
>JAQZBX010043757.1:0-21568 GCA_029593785.1 Cabassous unicinctus | reverse complement strand
TTTTGAGGAGGTTTTAGATCACAGAAGGGTTACCACTGTGGCAGGGGAAGCTCATTGGTGTGGGGTGTCAGTGAGGGGGATACACGGGAGGAAGTTCATCTGAGTATACATATAAGGCATATACAAATGTTCATGGGGCCTTGTCACAGTGAGTGGAGATTCACACAATAACCAAAAGAATATCAAATTCCCATCCTGGGGAGCTCTGCTACGTTCTCTAATGGGACATCAAGAATGCCCCAAGTACAGGGACAATGACTTGTGAAGGAGGATGGTCCATTGAAGGACCCTTGATATTGATGACTATGCCTTTGAGCCTTTGCTCTTGAAATTGAAACTTAGCCTAGTGACATAGGGTGCCTAAGAGTTACCTATGGGGAGCCTCCTTTTTGCTCAAATGTGGCCTCTCTCGATGCTGAACTCAGCATATAAAAGAAATAACTTCCTCCCCACCCCCAGCATGGAACATGACTCCCGGGGGATGAGCCTCCCTGGCACTGAGGGATTGCTACCAAATACCAACAAGTAATGCATCTGGAAAACAAACAAACAAATAAACACACCACCTTGACCAAAAGGGGGAAAACCTAAAGACAAATGAGGTTATATGGCTAAGAGACTTCAAAGTGAGTCGGGAGGCCATCCCAGAGGTAGCACTGATGCACATCTCAACAGGATCTCATTGACAGCCAAAGTAGATATGACTCCAAATAGCGAAGCTCCTCAGGGATATGGAGACATCCAGATACTATAGTCAGGGCAGACAGCTCAGGAATTTGGCCCCTTCCCAGTGGGCCCTAATCTGGTATTTATGCTCCCCAGTGTGACTGAGTTAGACTCAGCAGTGGTTTCCTTATGCATGACTCTTCTGTCCTTTTATTTAAACCTATACTTAGCACTAGAGTTGGTAGGTGTACATCCAAGAGACTTAAATCTTTGGGCTGTCCATGTGCCAGCTGAGCCCTGAATATCGACGGAGTTGCAACACCTCCTCTGCAGTTCAATGGACTCACCCAGGACAACTAACAGGGAGAAGATGATGGACAAACAATATACCAAGGAACCAAGAGTGCCTACAACTGCAAGCAAGAGAGTCCCATCCATCAGATGTATGGGATCGAAGCCACCCTCAGTTAATGGTGGACTGGGCATCACCATCCCAGAGTCCTCAGGATTGGGAAATGAACTATGGACTAAAACTTACTAATATTCTGCTATAGACTTATTGTGAGTCTAGCAATGGAAGAAATACCATTGTTGTGGAGGCAGTGACCCATGGATGTTCTGGGATTAGGGAGAGGGAAAAACAGGTGTAATAGGGGGGCATTTTCAGGACTTGGGAATCATCCTGAATGACATTACAAGGACAGATACAGGCCATTATATATCCGGCCACAACCTACAGAGTTGAATGGGAAAGAGTGCAAACTACAATGTAAACTATAATCCATGCTTAGTGGCAATCCTCCAAAATATGTTTATCAATGGCAATGAATGTACTACACTGATGAAAGATGTTGCTAATGTGGGAAAATGTGGGAGGTGTGGGAAGTGGGGCATATGGGAATCCCCTATATATTCTTTGTAACATTTATGTAATCAAAGTGTCTTTAAAAAAAAAAAAAAAAAGGTGGAAAAAAAAAAAAAAGAGCCTTGGCAATGAACTTTATAAGGTCTTTAATTTATCTCAGTTACCCATTTCTGGGGAATCACAAATTTTAATAAGCTACCTTGTCACCTCAAGGCAGCTACCTGAACTCCATACACAATAACCTGAGGGAAACATCTAGATGTAGTCCATTGACCTTTTTATTGAAACTTATCTGACTTCACTCTGCAGCTCACGTATCTCCTGCCTCATTGGTGAGACATTATGGAACATGGTTCCTGTGTGTTCACTGTACTCTACCCTTTCTCACCTATTGATCGAAGATGCTAGGATCTCCTTCCTCACTACAGCTGAGGATTTGCCTTACAATCAGTGCAATTTCATGGTCATAATAGAACAGACTGGAGTTACTTCTCACCTCTCTCTTAGCGTCTTATTTATTATTATTTTTTAAAAAACTTTAATTTGAAATACTCTCAGACTTAGAGGTCAGTTACAAAAATAATACAAGCCCCATATATAAAACACCAACATGCCCCTATCTGCCTCCAATGCCCAGATGCACCAATTTTAACATTTTGCCACATTTGCTGTATCATCATATCTATCTATCCATCAATCCACAAATCCATCTGTCTGTCTACCAATCCATTTTCTGAACACTTGAGTGTAGTGTAGGTTGTATACATCATGCTCTGTTTTAGTTTGCTAAAACCTGCTGAAAGCAATATCCCAGAAATGGCTTGACTTTTACAATGGAGGTTATTGGCTTGCAAGCCTACAGTTCCGAGCATGAGAAAAGTGTCCAAATCAGGCGATGCTCTTTCCCCGAAGATCGGCTGTGGGCGATCCTGGACTCCTTTGTCCAGTGGAAAGGCACATGGTGGCGTCTGCCAGTCTCTGCCTTCTCCTCCGGGCTCCATTGCTTTCAGCTTCTGGCTGCTCCATCTGTGGCTTTCTCTCTCAGCTTCTCTAGGTTCCTCTCTGAGCTCCAGTGTTTCTGCAGCTCCCTCTCTCTGTATTCATCCCAGTCATAAAGGACTCCAGTAAGAGGATGAAGACCCACCCTGGGCTGGGCCCTACTGAAGTAATTAAAGAGCATCAAAAAGAAGATCCCACCTACAGCAGGTTTACTACTGAATAAATTGGCTCTAAGGATATAATCTTTTCTAGAGTCCATAAAAGCCTCAAACTACTACACTCCTTGAACATTTAATACTGCCACGTACATTTGCTAAGCACAGGATATTCATGTCTATATCTACCTTAAGTGCAACATTAAGTTCAAGGAATTTAACATTGATAAAAAGCTTACAGTCTATAATCCAATTTTTGCATATGTCCTAATAATGTCCCTTAGAGCCTTCTTTCCTCCCTTGTTAGATCCTGTCCAGGATCACTATTGTCTT
Organism: Cabassous unicinctus; assembly: GCA_029593785.1. Lineage (NCBI taxonomy): Eukaryota > Metazoa > Chordata > Mammalia > Cingulata > Chlamyphoridae > Cabassous > Cabassous unicinctus. The sequence goes on along the minus strand of JAQZBX010043757.1, from coordinate 18,550 downwards.
TGTCATTGTCTCTTTAGTCACTCTTTTTATTTTTATTGTGGAGATATATATATATATATATTAGAAACTTTCCCATCTCAACCATTCCCAAGCATAGCATTCAGTGGGGTTAATCACATTCGCTGAGTTGTGGTGCCCTCACCACCATCCATTACCAAGACTCTCCCATCTCCCCAAACAGAAACTCTATACCCATTTTGCATTAATTCTCCAGCCTTCCTCCCCTCTCCCCTGACCACTTGTAATCTAATTTCTGCCTCTATGAGTTTGCATAGCCTCTGATAATTCCTTTTTAGTTGCCACAGGGCTTAAATTTAACATCCTAAATCTGTTACAGTCTTGTTTGCTTTGATACCAACTTAACTTCACTAGTATATACAAAATATGTTCCTATACTCCTCCATCTTCCCACCTTTATGTAATTCTTGTCACAAATTACATGGTTATGCATTATGAAACCAAAACCATAGATTTATCAATGCATTTTATGCATTTGCCTTTTAGATCCTGTAGGAAGTAAAAAGTGAACTTATGAACCAAAAATGCAATAGTAGTAGCATTTATATTTACCCGTGCCCTTACCCTTAACAGAGATCTTTATTTCTTCATGTAGCTTTGATCTATTGTCTATTGTCTTTTCCTTTTAACTTGCAGACCTCCCTTTAGCATTTCCTGTAGGCTGGTCCAGTGGTGATAAACTCCCTCAGTTTTTTTTTTTTAATCTGGAAATCCTTCCCTTATTTTTGACAGTTTTGTCAGATAAAGAATTCTTGGTTGGCAGTTTTGGGTTTTTTTTTTCAGCACTTCAAATATATCATCCCACTGCTTTCTTGTCTTCATGATTTCAGATGAAAAATTGATGCTTAATCATCCTGAGGCTATCTTGTATGTGACACTTTGCTTCTCTCTTGTGGCTTTCAGAATTCTCTCTTTATCTTTGGCATTTGACAATTTGATTATAATATTCCATGGCATGGGTCTATTTGGGTTTATCCTGTTTGGAGTTCATTAGGCATCTTGGATGTATATATTCATGACTTTCATTAAATTTGGGAAGTTTTCAGTCATTATTTCTTTGAATATTCTCTCTACCCCTTTCTCTCTTTTTTCTCTGGGACTCCCACAATGCATATATTGGCATACTTGATGGTGTCTCACAGGTTTCTCAGGCTCTGTTCACTTTTATTCATTCCTTCTTCTTTCTGCTCCTAAGACTAAATTATTTCAGTTGTTTTATCTTCAGAGTTCTTTAATTCTTTCTTCTGCCAGCTGCAATCTGCTGTTGAACTCCTCTAGAGAATTTTTAATTTTGTTACTGTGGTCATCTCTGTTTGGTTCCTTTTCATAATTTCCATCTCTCTATTAATATTCTGCTTGTGTTCTGCTGTTGCTTTCCTGATTTCCTTTAGTTCTTTGTCTATGTTTTCCTTTAGTTTTTTGAGCAGATTTAGGACCATTTTTAAAACGTCTTTCCTTGGTATGTCTGAGGTCTGATTTCTAGTGCTTTAATTTTCTCCTTTGCCTGAGCTCACTTCCAGTTTCTTTGTATGTTTTGTAATCTTTTATTGAAACCTGGACATTTTTATATTTTCATGTGCTATCATTGGAATTTAGACTCTGAGGTGTCTGTTTCTTAAGCTTGTATCCTGCTGTGTTGTGAAAGAGATTTCCCTGAATGCCAGGAGCTAATAAATAAAAAAGAAGAAGGAGGAAAAAGACAACACTTCCAATCTTTGCAGACTGACCTGTGGGATTGCTCTCCTCCATTGCTAATCCATGCAATGAATTTCAGAGACTAGCTCAAGGCTAAAGCATAAGGGCCTCCCTGATTCTTTCTGCTTATGTGCCTTGCCTTGGGCATGAGTTTGTGGCCCTGAGAATTCCTCAGTTTATACAGTTCCGAATGTCCCCTCTTTCCTAGGAAACAGTTCCTGGGCACTGCACTATGTGCCCTGCCCTTGCCCCACATGGCACAACCTGACTGCTCTCCCACAGCATTTGGCTGGAGAGTTCAGTAAACAGCCTTCTACACACAACCACGTCCTATGATGGCAAGTCCCTCAGACCATGTACAGGCTCCCAGTATATGCATGAAGATTACTCTGCCCCCTCTGGAATTGAGACCACGATTCTGTACAGGGAGCATGGGCTGGCCCTGGGCCAAGCCAGTGAGGGCTGAGGGAGGGGCCAGCCAGGGAGCCACAAGATCTTCCCACTTTCAAGTAGCCTTTTTCTTGATTTGGTGCTTGCCCTGTTAAAATGGTCCACTAATTATTTTTTTCTGTAGCTTTGAGAGAGGTGTTTCTGCCAGTTCTTGTTGGTTGCTCAAAGCTTCTGTTGGCGATTGGAGCCCTGAAGCGTTTCACTTTGCCATATTGATCAGGGTAAGGCTCAAAGGTTTAGTTCAAGGCTATCAAAAAGGTAATGGCAGGGTGTCGGGAAATGGCCAGGGATGGTGCAGGAACTCAGGCTGGTAGCAGCAGAGTTGTTGCTACCCCTTGGCCTAAAAGGACAAGGGAGGTAAGCAGTTAGCAGAACTGAGCAGGAAAGAGTTGTGCAGCAGAGGTAGACTTGTGGGGAGGGAAACACCAGCCTGAGGCAAGCTCCATGGAGGGGCCAGGCCAGTCACACCACGACCTCACTGCCTTGCCTCCCTCTGACCCCTATTGACTACGTGAGCTGAAGCCAGAAGACAAAGGATCCTCATAAAGTGGTCCATGCAGGTCACCCCATCCTGGGGTAGAGCAAGGTGGAGATGGATGGAGGGTGAATGTGGGAAAGGGACAAAGAGAAGCTCCCCACACATTAAGGAGCTGTGCACATGTATAATTCCCATTTTACAGGACTTCTTAAGGTTGTAGACTTAGCAAATGGCAACATTGGGAATCCAAGGCATCCAGAGCTGTGTCTTAACCATCATTCTATAATTCTGCTTAAAAATAAACTATGTGCTTTCTTTAATAGGATGCCTAGCTTTTACCTACACTCTGCACTGCAACTTGAATTTGTAGTTGGTATTCTCTTGACGTACCCTCATGGTTAAACACTATACACTGTCTTTCTTGCTTTGATGAGAAACACACAGTGTGTGTGTGCGGGTGTGTGAGTGGTAGGGAGGCGTTCCCCAAGCTGATGAGCCACTTTTGAAAAACCAACTTATGTAGTATATTTAAAATTCCTTACTTGACCAAAAGTTCAGTCCAAATTAACCCTCCCATATTGCAGTTAGGCCGGAGGTGGCGTGGTGCTCTGGAAAGGGACCTGGAACTTTAGATAAGGGACAAGAGGACCAATCTGGTTGCCCTACCCTTGAGCAAATCTCTTTACCTCTCTGGTCACCATATCCTTTTTGCTTACCTGCTCAGCTTCCATTCTCCACTCCATTTCCCCATCTTAACAGCTCCCAGGTTTTTCTTTGGGTATCTGTGCCTCCCCTAAGAAGCTCATGCAGGTTATTCTGGGACGCTGATCCCTTCCCTGACTTCCTCTTTCTTTCTGACCACAGAGGACGCAACTCTCGGGTCAGGCTGACGCTGTGCCAGCAGAGCAGAAAGACAGAAGTAAAGCAGATCTTAATGACTCTGGTAGGCAGAATTCTAAGATGACCCCCAAGATTCCCACCCCCTCATGCATACACCCTGTATACTTGCCTCCCCTTGATTGTGAATGGAACCTCTGAACATGGGGGTTGTCACTCATCTGTTATTAGATTATACTACATGCGAAGGTGGAAGGATACTGCAGATGTAATTATGTAATTAAGGTCCCAGATCAACTGATTTTTAAAAATGAAACACGGGACTGTATAGCAGAATGAGCCTTCTTGTGAAAAATGAGTATGGTTAATAGTGCATATATAAGAAATATTTTTCTCTGAAATAGAACAAATGTATGTTAATGTTACAAGATGTTAATAACAGGGTGATACTTGGGCAACCAAAGCAAACTATGGACAGCAGTGTATTTATATTAATAATCTTCCATCGATGGTTAAAAAAACAAAGAAACTAGACAAAAAGTACTACATATTGTTTGACTTCATCTATACAACGTGTAAATACAAATAAATTATAGAAATGGAAATAGATTAGCAGTTATGTATGGTAGGGGAATGACAGAGGGGTTGAGAGGTAACTATTAGGGGGTTGGGTTTTGTTTTGTTTTTGGAGTAGTGAAAATGCTCTAGTATTAATTGAAGTGATGAATGCACAAGTCTGTGAGTATTACCAAATGCCATTGACTGTGCACTTCAGATGGATTGTATGGTTTATGAATACGTTTCAATAAAATGGATTATATAAAAAAATTAATCAAAATGGAGATTATCCTGGATGGGCCATACTTCATCAGGTAGAACCCTTAAAAGAGTGACTTGGTCCTTCCTAGAGAGAGAGATGAGATTCTCCTGCTGGCCTTGGAGAAGACAGCTGCCATGTTGTGAGAGGAGTGGGGAGGCGGCCCTGTGGCAAGGACCTGAGGTCGGGCGCTAGGATAGCCAGCGAGAGTGCAGGGACCTCAGTCGTACAACCTCTGGGAAGTGAATTCTGCAAGCAGCCATGTGAGCCTTCGAGACGACACCTAACTCCAGAGAGGAACGTTGCCCGGCCGACACATTGATCTCAGGCTTGTGACGCTGAGCAGAAGATCCTGCTAGGCTGTGCCCAGACTCCTGGCTCAAGGACAGTGAGATAAGAAACAGATATTTCTGATAAGTTTTTTTGGTAGTTTTCCATGCAATGGAAACCAACTACAATGACATCATTGAACCACCGGGCCAAACAACCTTAACGCTCTCCCTACTACAATTAATTAAGCCTCTTGAGAATCTGAGCCACACGGAGCCTGAACCGACCAGGTCCTTTTCCCTAAAACGAGGTGTGAGAACTAAGTGACCTATATTCTTCTCACCATTAATGTAATTAAGAATCCTAATTTGTTCAGAGATGAACTGATATTCGTAATTGAAAAGCTTTTTCCCTAAAAATAAGTAGTCGGTGGAAACTTCTAAGTCGTTCCTACCGAAGTTCTTTCCTAGGAACAACTTTTAATTCTACTTTCTGGAGCTTTTAATTCTTACCCTTATCATTCCACAAACTAGAATTGGAAGGTTTGTTTTGCTGAAGGGCTGTTATAATGATTCATACACACATGTTGACTATGATGCATTTTCATTTATTCAAGTGATCGTCCCAGTGTGGAGCATATGAGGCCCAGTGTGCAGAGTGACGTGACCAGTGTGTAGTTCATGGTGTCTGGTATTTGGTGCGTAGCGTATGTATGCAGTGTAGTGTGCAGTACTCAGTGTGCACTAGGAAGAAGGCAGTATACAGAATGTGAGAATGTGGTGTCCAGCATGCGCTGTGCAATATATGGCACGTAGCCTATGGTATGCAGTGTATGGTGTGCAATAGGAAGAGGAGCCCAGCACACAGTGCTGCGAGTACTACACGTGTGAGCACATGGCATGCAGTGTATAATATGTGGTATGCAGAGCACAGTATCCAGTGGGTAGCCCAGCAAGAAGGTCAAGAAGATGCTCAGCAGACTTGCCTTCTCCAGGCCCAGCTCTACCACTCATTAGCTGTATCACTTTGGACAAGTTTGTAACCTGTCTGGTTTCAGTTTCCTCATCTGTAAAATGGGGATAATAGTGGTTACTTCATAGGGTTTATATAACGATTAAATGAAATTTTGGGTAAAATAATCAACGACACGTACTATGGGATGAGTGCCAAGCTCAAAGAATTAAGTCATTATCTCCTCGCAAAAACCCCACAGAGGTAATGCGATGGCTTGCTGCATTGTAGAGAGGAGGTCCTTAGCGCCCTGCCTGGCATATGGCGGATGCCTAGGAAATGGTGGCCGTGGATGGTGTTGGTCATGATCCACAAGGCATTACTTTAGGCCTGCGGAGAACCCAGTCTCGTGATAGCACTTTCATGGCTAGCATATCTTTCCCTCTGGTAGTGGAAATGGGCTAGGTACACAGTCACCATTTACGACTGGCCAGGACTTAGCCAAGTCTACTTGTTACCCACCTGGTGCCTGCTGGCAAAATTCAGGCCACAGATGGGGTTAAAGGCCTGCACAGCACTAGATAAACCAAAATTTTAAGGCAACAAGTAAAGATCTACGCATTTCAGAAAAACCCTGGATTTCTAGCTTCTCTTGAAAAACTGTAAGACCTGGCAATGCTGACCTGTAGGCCTGCCCAGCCCATGCCTGCTGGATCTGAGCAGCTGCTGGTCCTTTCAGACATGGAAAGTCTGCCAAAGTCCCAGGCTCTCAGCGGGTGTAGACGAGGTGTCCTTGTTTACCGTCTCTGACCTGGGCCTCATAGATGTTTGAACTGGGTGATCCATCCCCTCACATTTTACAAAAGAGAGACTGGTGACCTGAGAGCTTAGATGGCTTACCCAAGGGAGAAAGTGAGATGAATAAGGTGTGGATGAGAACGCATAGACGATATGCTATCAGAAATCAGGAGGAAAGAAATTAGCTCCACAGAGGACTCAAGGAAGGAAGATACCTTCATAAAAGGTGCTACTCGAGCTGTTTCCTAAAAGACAAATAGGAGTAGGACAGCTCAAGGTACAGGAGGAAGGGGCTGGGAGGTGACAGAGGAGATGAAAGAGGGTACTTGGTCATTTGTCACCTGTTTCTTGATTGTTTCCTTATCCGGGCCAACAGGAGTATCTTTAAATCAGTAGTTATACCCCTCAAAGTTAGCATACTTCTGTTGGAAAATATCCCCAAGAATATCTCCTCTTCCAATTTAATCACCACCAGCCTTGCTAGAAATGTGCCTGCCCTAAAATGATAAATGTTTTGCTAAGGGATTAGAACATTTGAACATGAACATAGATAGTAAGCGATAGCAGCTGCAAGGAACCCACCCTCTGAGGCAATTCTCAAAGAACAAACGCCACGTAAATATGTCTGCAGAAATATTTACAGAAATATGCAGAAATATGTCTGCCGAACAATGGCCCCATCTAGTCACCCTTACAAACTTTGCAATAAAATCTATTTTCTTATCTGTGATGTTTTCATTTCAAATACAGGTACTCATCAGATTTTAATTTATATTCGTAAAGGAGAACAAAGAGGAAAAGAATAACTAATATTTATTGAGCACCTGCTGTATGTCAGGCATGTGAAAAATTCCTTATATATATCTTACGATTCTCACAGAAATCCATTACGGTGTTAAGAATTATTGTCATCCCCTCTTTACAGATGAAGAAATGTTGGCTTGACCTTAATTAAGGACACTTTGTCACCTATGAGTAATAAACACGCTAGAATTTTCACCACTAACAGTAACCTAATGATTATCCTCTCTGATAAAGGTAGACGCATCACTGCTTCTAGGCCTTTTGGCTGAGTTCAAGTGTAAACATTTTTTTTTTTTTTTACCTGCTTCTGAAAATAGCCACTTTACACGGTGTATATACTCAGACCCATAGTGTCACCTGCTCGGTGGTGATAATATAAGCTCCAGAGCAGTCACCGGGCACCACGGTTTGAATAGCAGCCTTCAGGCATATGATGTGCTTCTCTTAGAGTACTAGCACCTTCACTAAGGACTTTAGGCAGAGCAAGTGTCCTGAGTTTTCCACAGGAACACAGAGATCCTGAGGTGGGAAGTGACCTTCCCAAGGTCAGTGTGCCTGGGAGAAAGCCAGATCTGGAACTCACTAACGCACTTGCTCTGCGGGAGAGTCCAGGGCTCTGCTTGCCACCATTGCCTTTCGCTGCTGCTGGTTTCCCTGTGAAGACAACTCACCCTGCCCAGCAGTGGGTTCTGAAGGCCTTCAGCTTGCAGGCTCTGGGAAGGCCCCTCCGTCAGGTGGGCTTTGCTGCTCCGAGCTGGTGTCAGTCCTGCAGGGCCCTCACTGCCCACCACACTGCAGCCGTTCTCCAAAGCTCATTGCTTGCCCTTCTCTCCCCTGCTGCTCCTGGAGCTGGCCCTGCCTGGCTGGGACCTGGGGACGCACATAGGCCCGGCCTCCCCTCTCTCACTAGAGGGCAGGATCCTCTTCCTCTCCCCCAGCTTCTGGCCAGTGTCCTGAATCCACGAGGAAAGAGAGACCAGAATCCAGACCCAGACCTTCACGTGGCACAAGCCTGGCCACTCCCCCGAGCCTCCTGTGGCCATGCACTCACCATCAGACAAGAGCACAAGCTGGAATAAACTCATTTATTCACTTACCTAAGCATCCATTCAAAAATCTATTTTCTGGTGGACCACAATGAGTGGTTGGACACTGAAGAAATAAATGTGATCAAAGGCAGGCACGGCCCCTTCTCCCATGCCACACACAGGCTGGTAGGAATGACAGCCCACAAATGATATTACCTATATAATTCACTGTAATTTGGTAAGTGCAACAGGAAATTTCTAGGCTATGATGAGAATCTTAAGGGAACTTTTTGGATCCTGGTGTCATCCCTTTACCTAAACTGTCTCCCTAATTTTGACCCCATTAGTTTATCTTTCGTGGATTTAGAAAGCACTGAACATCTGCTGTGTTCCAGGGCTGTGCTGGGTGCTGGACATACAAGGATGAGAAGTGTCATCTTTGCCTTCAAGGTGTTTACCCTCCGGGGCCATGTGCACCACGGCCAAGCATAGATGCACTATGTCTATAGACCTCAGGAAGCTAACAACAGGAAGAAAGGACCTCCTACAGGCAAGTTAGCAGCTGACACCGCTGTGGAAGGCACTTCGGCAATTCCTCAGAAAGCTAAGTATAGAACGACCACATGACCTGGCAATCTCGCTTCTAGGTATGCACCTAAAAGACCTGAAAGCAGGGACTCAAACAGATACTTGCACATGGATGTTCATAGCAGCATTGTTCACAATAGCCAAAAGAAGGAAGCAACCCCAGTGTCTGTCAACCATTGAATGGATAAACAAAATGTGGTATAAACTCACAGTGGAATATTATTCAGCGTTTAAAAGGAATGACGTTCTAGTTCATGCGACAACATAGATGAACCTTGAAGACATCATGGTGAGTGAGACAAGCCAGACACAAAAGGACAGATACTGTATGATCTCACTGATATGAAATAATTAGAATAAGCAAACTCAGAGAGTTAGAATCTATCGATAGGTTACCAGGGACAGGGTTGGGAGAGGGAATGGGGAGTTGATGCTTAAATTGTACAGAATTTCTCTTTGGGTTGATTGTAAAACTTTGGAAATGGATGGTGGTGATGATAGCACAAGGCTGTGAGTGTAATTAACATCACTGAATTATATATGTGAATGTGGCTAGAAGGGGACATTTTAGGTTGTATATATGTTACTAGAATAAAAATTAAAAGATAAAGCACCAGGACTGTACAACACAATGAACCCTATATAAACGATGGACTATAGTTAATAGTACAATTACTAAAATGTTCTTATGTGAATTTTAACAAATGTGCCACACGAATGCAAGGTGTTAATAATGGAATAAAATAGTAGCTGACAATGTACAGTGATTTAAGGGACATCAAGAAAACATCCCATCTGTTTTGATTGTCTCTTCTTCACCCTGTTGCTGAGTAGGTGAGACAGACAACAGTTCATTACTCACAAATACAGCCCAGGGAAGGCAGGCACTGCACACCACACAGTGCCATGTGGGGGTTTGCATTTGGGAACAGAGGGAACCAGCAGAGCTGGGGGACACAGGCTTTGTAGTGTCAAGAGCAGGAGGGTGTGATTGGCTTGTTTGAGTAATCTTGTGGGATAGCTGCTCAGGGATAAGCAGGAACGGTATTTGGTCCATTTGATAAGGAGGCTTGTTGGTGAGGGAATCTTGTTCTGGGAGACTCGGGAGGAAAACCAGCAGGAAGGCTATTAATGGCCCTTGGGTTTACCAGATGTCGGTGTAGCACATAACATTTGCATCTTAATTCCAGGCCTTACACCACACCATCCCAAACTGTCTTTGATGTCCTCGCTGGCACAGCTGGGGCCTGAAGGGTTAACCTCAGCCATTGCCTTTTTTTCCGCGAAAGACAGATGAGGGCTGAGAAACAGATTGATTTTAAAGGACTTTCCCCTGGGAAAGCTCCCAGCAGGGAAGGCAAAATCCAAGTGAAGCAAGGCATAGCCAGAAGCAGAAAATGAGCCACAGAGAGAAAGACAACGAGGAGGACCAACTACTCACAGCAAACAGGACAACTCAAAGTTACCGGGGGTGGGGTGGGGGTGGGAGTTACACATGGTGGATGAGCTCTGAAGGGCCTGCGCATCAAGGTGGCAGATGAGAGTACAAAGCAGAAGCCCAGAATCCAAAGCCAGGTTTGCAGAACACAGAGCGAAAGGAAAGGGCAGCTTCGGAGCAGTTAGGAGATGAATAACCCATTAGCTTGATGACCGCCAGGCCTGCCTTTGAGGCTCTGGACCCCACCCCACAGCTTCTTATGGTGGCAACCCAACGAGACCCCGACAAGAGCAGTTTAGGTACATAATAAAGGCTCAAAAGCTATTTTTTATTGTTTTTAAGTGATGATATTATTTTCATACTATTAAAAATTCAAGCAATACACAAAAGTACAAAGGGGAAAGTAAAATGTTACTCATAAAATCTCACCACTTAGGGATAGAACTCATTAATATTCACTTAACATCATCGTAGACATTTGGAGAGACAAAAGCATGGATAGATGATGGGTAGATAGATTGATGGTCAGGAAGAAGTTTATAATAAAATAATCAAAGATGCTTATTAAAACTAAAAGGTATTACATCAACTCTTCAATTTAACAACTAAACTGTTCCTTTTTCAAGAAATAGAAACTGAAATGAAATTAAGGGGCTGACTGAACTTCATAGAAATATTTCTTCAAAATCTACGTTCATTCCTAAAGGATCCTTGCAGTAGTTTCTGATGGGATGGCTGAACCACCCCCAAGGGGAGTTTTAGAAATATGGGGGCACATTTCTGGGTGTCAGAATGATTGGCTGGTCCAATTGGCATTCAGTCACCTTGTAACACAGAGGAGAGTTCTGCTTGAGAAAGAGTTTTTCCATATACCACTTGACCTTCAAATATTCCACCTAACATTCACGTAGGCAAAACAGCCGATGTATGATGATCTGAGCCTACATCCAATTCTGTTTTACATAGAAATACTAGGTAACTTTTACATAGTTGCAATATATACCCAATATTTCAGGAATAGAACTGTCCATTGTGTAAGTTGGGAGCTACAGTACTTTGTTGTCTACCAAGAGCTGATCACCATTTCAGAAAATTACATCCTCAGTGGCAACACCTTTCATTTCACTTGAGGCATCAACACAACACACCATCGAACTGGGGGCGGGGGGAATACTGAGCGATCATAACTGAAAGGAATAAATCATTGTGCCACAGTTCCTAAGGACAAACATCACCTATTTCATAATGGATGGTACACACCTAGTGTGAGATTAAATGACCTATAATTACTTTGCTTACAATGTCTCACTCTTAACATTTATCAGGGACTGTTTCTAGGATTCTGGCACCTCATAAATAGTAACCAGGGACTTTTCTGTTGTGCTTTAAAAGAAAGTCTGTTTTTGGACAAAACCCATGAAAGTGAAAGTCACCAGTCATATCTAATAGTCAATACCACACAGATGGTGAGAACTGATTTTGAAAAAAGACTGTGAAGGAGAGCTCAAGGGTAAAGTGTTTGTGATTCAAGGACAGAACACAGAATTGCTTTGTTCCGTCTGTGAATTTACCAGCACACTCAGGTCACAAGTGTAATGTGGGAACAAAAAAAAACAACAACTCTTAAAATGTCTTGAAAAGAAAACTGTAAATATTTCCTTTCCAGGTTATCTCTCAACCTGAAAAATCTCTCAATGTTAACCAAAAGGTTAACATATTAAAAAATCTGCTTTAGAGTATAAATGCCTTCATTCAAGCTCTTGTCACATAAAAGGTGATTTTTAACAGCTTTGTTATTTCAATGAAGTACACATTGATGAACTGATTAAAGAACATTAGAGAAAAACGAGAACTTACCTTATGCTGCATTCATCAGGAAAATTTGACCAAATTCAAATTACTCAACTGAACTTTTCTCAGTGCCTGCAGCAGCTATTGTGGCATGGGGCAAAGAGCAGAAGGTGCAGTTCCTGCTTCCGAAAATTTCAGGTCCGAGTGAGGTAGTCCATGGGGCTTGAGAAGCTAAGAGATCAGAAGATGCAACCCTGGGAAGGCCAGCACTTAAGGAGAAGCCAAAGGAAGGACAGCCCTACAAAGTACCCTGGGAAACAACAGTGGAGAGTGAGGAGACAACCACTAGAGAACTGTGCCTGAGAAGATAAGCATGGAGGATGGAGGGACTTTGGGGGAAAAAGAGGTTGTCAGCAGTTCCTAAATGTTCCGAGACGTCAGGGAGAATGAAGTCAGTGGCGAGGCAGCTGTGTAGACCCCCCAGCCCTGGGGCTTTACACTAGAGTAGGTGCTGGTGCCTGCGGGAGGTTGAATTATGTGCCCCAACAAACTCACGTTATTCATTGTAATCCATGCCCCTGTAGGTGGGAAGCCATTGTAAACAGTTGTTTTAAAAGATGTGATTTTCAGTTCAGGTTTGGGCATCTAAACCTGGATGGACCTTACTTAACCCATATTACCAGAGGCCTTATAAAAGGTCACAGAAGCCATAAAAGTCACAGAAGCCATAACGGAAGAAGAGACACAAGCCAAAGGACCCCGTGGCCTGCCAGTCGCCTGCCCCAGAACACTCCAATCCTCAGGAGGAAAGCAAGCCTTGCCCGCGTCTTGATTTTGGACTTCTTGCCTCAAAAGCGTAGGGTGATAAGTTCCTGTGGTGAAACCAAAACCAGGGTGTGGTATTTGTGACAGCAGCTCTGTCCCACCGCCTCAGCGCGTGGACCTCTGGTCCTTCACCCGAGATCTTCTTCGCGCGTGCTCTCAGCAAACCACTCAGGGGAGCTCTCTCCCACCATCAAACTGCTATTCACCTCCCCTGAGAAATAGGATGAGTAGTTTCTCCATCCGTCGGCAATTACATTTCTCACCTCTGAAATAAGAGAACCTTGCCCTGTCCACCCTCTGGAACATAGTGCTGGAAGGAGGGTCACTCTGCTGCCCAGCTCTGTCTCTCCCAGGTATCTGGGAGATAATTGAAGGTGAGGAAGGGTGACACTATTATAGTGAGAGGCTGAGCCCCCCAAAGGACAGGTCATTGAGAAGGTCCTTGTGATGAGAAGACGAAGGTCAGTTTCCATCTGGAGTTGATTCCTGTCTGCGATGTAAATAGTCTGATAAATACACCAGACCCGCAGTCACTATCCGCTACCCTGTGCCTTGGGGAATGAAGACCAAGAGCCTGTGTTCCAAGCTAAAGGTCACTTGGGCACAGCACAGACGATGGCAGTGGCTGGAGCTAAGAGGGGATTAGGTGCTGATAACCATGAAAGAACAGGCTGCGGCATGGATTGGGCTGAAGAACGAAAGCTTCCCCAACATGCATGGAAATATGGGTGGAGGGCCCTTCCTGGACTTCTCTCCATATATGGAGTGGTGGGTTGAGCCATTGCACTTGGACATTAAAGCCAAAGGCAAAAGCTTGGGAGTATTAGGCATCGAGTTTGTTGGGAGAGAATCTTAAAAGAGACAAAAGAGGAAATGCATAAAATTCATGATTATTGAGAAAGGACCTTGGGAATCAGGGCTAAGGGGAGGGGTGGGTGGTGGGCAGGTGAGGAGTATTGAGCCGTCCAAACTTTTCCACAACTTACCTCCAAAATGCGCAGCTCCCTTTGGAATCAATATGGAACTGCTGGCAGAAGATTTTGAAAAAGACACCCACGCAAATAAAGGATAATTGGGCTCTTGGGAGGTAAAAGAAAAGCCTAGCAGTCAGAATTCCCTCTGGTTTCCTAAAGTTGTAAGCAGCCGGTTATATTATAAGAACAGCAGAAAAAGAGAGAACATGAGTGAAGTACTGTAAGGCAGCAAAAGGTACAAGGAAATTTATCTGGCGCATACTAATGATATGTGCAGTAATTATAGTGCATATGGTAATTAGCCACAAATGGTAATTCTCATAAATGACGGTAATTAGTGAAAATATTTTTAAGAAAATTTTTATTTTTTTTACATCTTATTATGTTTTTTTAAAAAAAGATTTATTTATTTACTTTTATCCATTTTAAAGCCGTCCCCCCTCTGCATGTTTGCTGTTTTTGTGTCCATTTGCTGGGTAATTCTCTGTGTCTGTTTCCTGCCCTCTCTTCTCATCCTACTCCTCCTGTCTTCACCGGGATTCGATCCTGGGGACCTCCGATGTGGGAGACAGGTGTCCTACCACCTGTGCCACTTCAGTTCCTAGTTTTTCAGCTCATCTTAGCTCTCCCCTGTGTCACTCTCCTGTAACGTCATCATCTTGCTGTTGGCTTGGTGGGGCCTGGCACGCCTGCTTTTTTCTTTACTTCATCAGGAGGTCTTGGGGACCGAACCCAGGTCCCTCCATATGGGAGACGGATGCCCAACCATTTGAGCCACATCCGCCCCCCACGGTTTTTAACTATACAAAGTAATGGAAGCTTTCCCTGATACCAACGTATAGTTGAGTCCTCATCAGTCACACACTGCCCCTTACACGTTCACACACAATCGTTACCCGACTCACTACATTTATTAAGCTCTTGCTGTATACTTGGCCTTTTGCTAGCTGTTGAGATGCTGAGAATGTGGAGACGGGATGTCACGTGGTTGCGTGTGACCTTGAGCCTTGGATTTCTCATCTTCCTTCCTTTTAGAGTTAACAGGTGGGACAAAGTAACAAAGTGCAGAAATGCTTTCATCCTGACTTAAAAGTTTTGCAACTTCATTTCTTTGTGAAATTTTTATTAAAGGGAGAGAAAACTTTGTGAAAGTTAAGAAGGAGACTAGTATCATGTATGGAAATAAACTTAGAAAATATTTGACTCTTGAGCAAAATGTGTTTGGCCTGAAAGCCAAGAATTTGTGCGAACATTTGCATATTGGGGACTCCATCCCTGACGTTGTCTTTAGCAAGTTGAAGGATTTCCTGTACTAACCTCCAGTGCATTTTCATAAAGATCAACTTCTCCTGGAATGACCTAGCTACATCTACCCACTTACCTTTGTGAAAGGTTTTGCCTTTTTTTTTTTCTTCAAACATTTAAACCTATTTTGAACTTAACAGGGCAATTTTTAAGTGTAGAGTCATACTGATTTCTTCAACCACGGTAAAAAGGGATACCTATGAAAATATAATTCTGACAAGATTTTCATTTGGTGTGCTCTGGAATGGAAAAAATAGACAGAACAAAAAGATTTGCTTGAGCCATTCTTATTTATCAGACTCGCAAAAATTCAAAAGCTTAACAACCCACTATTGGTGAGGCTGGGAGGTAGCAGACACTCTCATAAACTGCTGACGGGAGCAGAAAATGGAAGATATTTTAGAAATGTTCAACAAAACCACTTAGATATTTACCCCTTGACCCAGTGAACACAAATTCTAAGAATTTATACTGAATTTATATCTCCAACAATTAAAAATTTTTTTTCCAAATGCATACATATTTTCAAGTGAAAATTTGAATTTTGGAAAATTTGTATCCATCACCATTATTGATATGGTTTCAGATTCCACTTTGCAACTAACCTTTAAGAAACTACAAATTGTTGAGATTTGCTGTACTATTTTAAAAAATAGCTATAATTATCTGAAAAAGCTGTTAACATATTCCTTTTAAATTTGCTGAAGTTTTCATTTTTGAAAATTAGTTATTTTTCATTAATATATGTTACTTATGTTAACATATGAGTTTATTATTGTTCATTTTAAATGAACTAATAAATATTTTTAAATTTCTGTTTTAATTGTTAATATGATAAATATGGATAGATATATACCACATAAGCAAATGCTTTTTGTGTTCCTTGATAATTTTTCATAGTGTAAAAAGATCCTGAGGCCAAAAGGTTTCAGAACTGCTATATACCATTCTCCACTAAAATTAACCAGGACTCCTTGGAGAAATGGCTAATTCCAGGCCTCAGGCAGGCAAAGTACAAGATGAGTCCAGAATATCTTGTTATTCCAGGAAGCAAAAGTGCTCAAGAATTGAAAAGCACTTATCAAAATGACACAGAAACCATCTTTAAGGGCTCCCACTGGCCAAATCTGGAATAATTTAAACATCAAAATGATATTAATAGGGGAACAGATGTGGCTCAAGTGGTTGAGTGCCTGCTTCCCACATGGGAGTTCCCGGGTTCGATTCCTGGTGCCTCCTAAAAACAACAAACAAGAAACAAGGCAAAAGACCAACTCAGAGGCACGGATGTAGCTCAGTGGTTGAGCATTGGCCTCCCACATATGAGGTCCCAAGTTCAATCTCCAGCCCTGGTACCAAAAATAAAATAAAGATATTAATAGATGATAACACATTAAATAGAAAAAAAATTGCAATCTATAATGAAATTTAAGAAAGGATGGAGAGAGAACCAGGGAGAGGAGAAGGCTTTTTTTTTTTTTTTTTAACAGAAAAATGGCAGCTAATAAATGTAGAAGAAATAATAATAAATTGTAAAAAAGTACATTTGCAAACCCCCAATGTAATAACTGAATCAGACAAGGATCTCAAGGGATGCTAAAACTATTAGTGAGATGTTTGGGGGGAATAGGGGGTCAGAAAGTCTCAAAATACTACTCCATAGATTACTTATGAATTACAAATGAGGAAGACATATTTACAATGGAGAAATCTAGCAGACCACACTGCTTATTTATTAATACAAGGGGGACATGACATATTTACAATGGAGAAATCTAGCAGACCACACTGCTTACTTATTAATACAAGGGGGAAATTATATATTTACAATGGAGAAATCTGGCTGCTACTATCTCAACCACGGAATCATTAGTAATAGAACAAAGAGACTTTATATGCCTTCTGATATGATTCACCGAGAAAGACACAAATAAACTCTGGATTATTCTTGACAAAAATGTTTCACCTGAATCTAATCAAGAAGGAAACAATCAGCAAATCCAGATTGGGGGGCATCTTACAAACCAACTGACCCGGACTCCTCAAAAAATTGTCAATGGCATGAAAGATAGGAAAAAAAAAAGGTCAGGGGCCAGGGAATTATTCTAGAATAAAGGAGACAAAGAGAGAGACATCAAAATGCAATGTATGATGCTAATATTCTTGCTGTTCTGATTTTGTGATAATCAGGGCAGGCTAAACATTCGCTATATTAGAAACCATGCATGTGTCCCCAGACCTAGTTTTTCTCCCTAGGTCTGGTTTTTAGAATGCTGTTGATAAACTAAGCCTGATTTATTTTACGACCATCCTGTATGGGAAAAGACTAACTTTGGGTACCTTTGGTGAACAAGATATAGCAGGGGGACGGATGTGGCTCGGGTGGTTGGGCATCCATCTCCCTTATGGAGGGACCTGGGTTCTATCTCCGGGACCTCCCAGTAAAAATAAAAAAAGAAAAATATAGAATGCGTGTGGGCCACCAGGTCCTGTGCATGGGTATGCCATCAGGTCCCACAAGTCACGCAGCAAGATGATGATGTAACAGGAGAGTGACACAAGGAAGAGCCAAGACGAGACGCGCCGAAAAACCAGGAACTAAGATGGCGCAAGTGTTAGGACGCCTCTCTCCCACAACGGAGGTTCCAAGGATCAAATCCCAGTGAAGACAGGAGGAGAAGGATGAGAAGAGAGGGCAGGAAATGGACACAGAGAGTTGCCCAGCGAATGGGCACAGAAACAGCAAAAACGGGGGAGGGGGGTAAAAATGGGTAAAAATAAATAAATAAATAAATAAATCCTTAAAAAAATGTATAGGGGAGTAAGATATGGAATATAGTTGGTAGTAATACTCTGATGATGCTCTTTCATGATTTGTTAACAGATGTTTCACAACAATGTGGGGTGTTTGGGAGGGGGGGTGATGTGTGGGAGCCGTGCACGATGTTATGCATGTTTGTTTTGTAAGTTCACAATGTTTACTGAACACTTATAATTTTTGTATGTTCATGTATGAATGATTTACTTCAATAAGTGTTTTTAAAATGCAGTGTATGACCTGAAGGGGAGGAGGCAGCACAGGAAGGTCTGCTCTAACCTGTTACTGCCCCCTTCCAGGGAACCCCCTTCAGTCTCTGCACCCGACAGGCTTAACCTCCTCCCATAGCCTTTGTGAAACTTTCTCTCCCTTTATTGCCCAAATACCTTACCCCTTTGAAATGTTTTCTTTCTCCATTGCCCTTGCCTTTTGGCTCTCTTTCTCTTGCCTCTGTGCATTTGCAATACTCTTCTGTCTGCCTAGAAAAAGGTTGGCCTTTAATTTCTCTGGAGAGCTCACATTGATTCCTCCAGAATTCGGAAAGCCTTCTTGGAGGCCCTCGCGCTGTTACTGGTCTGTCCTTCTTCGGTGCTCTTAAGATGTATGTGTGTTTCAGTTAAAGCACTTCCTGAGTCGTGTTGCAATTACTTTTTTTTTTTTTTTTT
>JAQZBX010043756.1:0-21567 GCA_029593785.1 Cabassous unicinctus | reverse complement strand
GTGCTTAGATTACCTAATTATTACTAAGAAATTACAGGGATTCCCATGTTCCCCACCTCCCACACCTCCCACAACATCCCACACCAACATCCTTCATCAGTGTGGGACATCACCCGCAATGGATATACACATCCTGGGGCTTTGCCACCAAGCATAGACCGCATTTCATATCATAGACCCCCCTCTCTCCCACACAGTTCTGCGTGGTATATGCTGATGTAAAATGGCCTACATCTGTCGCCATAATGCCACTCATGACAACCCCCAAGTCCCATAAAAGTCCCTGTATTTCAAATGCCTCTCCCCTTCCTGCCCTGAAAATGTCCAGTGGCCACCATCTCCACCTCACTGTTACAATTTCTTCCATTGCTTGAATCATAATATACGACAGAACACCACCAAGTCCATTCTAGTCCACAGTTCTTCCCCCAATCCTGGGGGTTTTGGGATGGTGATGTCCACTCAAACTCCAAGTGAGAGAAGCTTTATATTCCATGGATACGGTGGATGGGATTTTCCTGCCTGCAGCTGCAGGCCCTCTCCATTCCCTGGGATGGCCGTTGCCCATAGTCG
Organism: Cabassous unicinctus; assembly: GCA_029593785.1. NCBI lineage: Eukaryota > Metazoa > Chordata > Mammalia > Cingulata > Chlamyphoridae > Cabassous > Cabassous unicinctus. The sequence goes on along the minus strand of JAQZBX010043756.1, from coordinate 20,994 downwards.
TCTCCTCGCAAGGTGACTTGGATGAGTCCATTGAGCTATGGGGTAGGGGTTGCAGCTGCACTGAGATTTCAAGCACAGCTGGCACATAATAGGCCAGAGGCTCCAGTCTCTGGAAGTACACCTAAAAACTCAAGCATCACATATACGTTTGAATAGAAGGGATTGATGCACCATGTGCAGGGAGGACTTATTTGAGTCTGACCCTGTCACTCTCAGGAGCACAGATTCCAAAGAAGAGCCCACTAATAAGGCATCAATCTCTGGGGCTATCCCCACTTATACAGGACCTGGGTGTCTCCAGAGCCCTCAGGAGCCCCTCTGTGTGGGGTGATATCCACTTTGGTGTTCTATGAGATCCTACTGTGGTGTGCATAAGCATTACCTCTGGGATGTCCTCCCGACTCTATTTGAAGTCTCTTAGCCACATAAACTCATTTCTCTTTACTCTTTCCCCCTTTTATTCAAGTTTTTTTTTTTCCAATCATGTTGCCAGTCGGCACTTGGTATTAATCCCTCATTGCTAGGGAGGCTCATCCCCAGGAGTCATGTCCCACGTTGGGGGGAAGGTATCGCCCATAATCTTTCAACAGCCTATCTTCCCCCCAGATTCTTCTCCTAACCTTGAATGAATTCCAGTGACTCATTAAAAGCAATATTTATGTGTTTTTATGTAATCTAAAGCTTCTTTAAAATAAAATTAGTTAAGTAAAATAAAGTAATGAAAAAGAGGAGGGACTTTGATACTGAAAACTAAATACTAATAAGTCAATAAGTAATATTATGACTCTTTAATTATAATAGTGGAGAAAATCCAGGGAAATCATATGTAAATACAATTATTAAATTATCAAACATTGTTTAATTTAATCAAATGCCTCCAACTTAGCAGAAAGTGTTTTAAAGAATATAATTTTTGAACAATGTCAATCCCAGGGAATGCAAAGAGTCTACAGCTGCAGGCAGGATAATTCCATCCATCTTCCCCATGGGATATAATCCCCCTCTCAATTGGAGGTGGAGTGGACATCACCATCCCAGACTCCTCAGGATGCGGGAAAGAGCTATGGACTAGAGTAGACTTACTGGCATTCTACTATAGACATATTGTGATTCAAGCAATGGAAGAAATTACAACATTAATGTGGAGCCAGTGGCCACTGGAGGCTCTGGGGGCAGGGAGATGGAAAAGCAGTTGTAATACAGGGACTTTTTCGGGACTTGGGAATTGTCCTGAGTGACATTGCAATGATAGATACAGGTCATTTTATGTCATCATATGACATGCAGAACTGTGTGGAAAAGTGTGATCTACAATATGAACTATGGTCCATGCTTAATGGCAAAGTCCCAGGATATGTTTATCAGTTGCAGTTAGTGTGCCAGACTAATGAAGGATATTTATGTGGGAGGCTGTGGGAGGTGTAGGAGGTGGGGTGAATGGGAATCCCTATATTTTTTGGCGTAACATTTATGTAATCTAAGTATCTTTAAAAAATAAAAAAAAAGAAAAAGAAAAAAAAAGAACAACATTTTGGAAATAGGACAAGAATGTAGAGCTAAAGGAGGCATTGTTTCTGAAACTCTGTTTGCTTTTACATTAAGAATGAATATTTTTATGAATTACTCCTTTATTAAAATTTTATTTAAGCGGTGGCTGTTTTCCTCTTATAATTGTGTGAACCATTCCTAGTTCTTATTCATTTAAAAACATGTTGAATCATGGGAGAGCTATCAAAAATATATTTTTAAAACTAAAAAAAGCAGGTAAGAAAACTAAGGGGATAGGCTAGGTGTGGAATGAGAAGGGAGAAGCAAGATTAGGCTAGAATTCTGTCTACTAGGCCTGGAAATTAAAATGATAGGGACAGAGAGGATATTACATAATAAAACTTATTTTGTATAGTCTGTTTTGTAATCCTCTAATTAAATTTAACAACTTTTAAGATGGCAGTAGTAATCCAATGGCAAAATTTCAGTAAATAAAGAAAAAGTCCTTGAAAACTATGGAAAGATTTTTTCTAAATTAAAATTAAAACAAATTCAACAATTATAATATATTCCAGAACTTGGCAGTCAGTATGCTTTTAAGGTTATTCACAATTTTAGAATTTTATTAAAGAGTAAAAAGGTTTTATCCTCCTGTGCAGGAAGGAAGGAAAAACATTTTTTGCATAAACTACAATGGTCTCAATTTTATTTAGCTTAGGTTTAATCTCCCTAGGTTTATATGGATACTAATAAAATAAGATAGTATTGAGTCTGTTAAATCTTGAAGATGATAAAAATTCTAAGTCTTTAGTTAATGAAATTATTAGAAACAAATTTTTTAAAATTATTTTTGCCTAAATTGAAGTGATAGATTTTTTCTTCACAGAACTGAATGAAGGATATGAGACAAATGGATACAGAAAGAAGTAAAAGGTTTATAGAAGTGAATTCATAGTCAATGCTGACTAAAATTTGATAAGTTTGTTTAAGGAATGTTTGTTGTCCTAGGATGGTTGGTTTTCATAAAATCAGGGTGGAAATATGTAAGACAAGGTTTAATGAGTATACAAAGTTGTAGGAGATATTGTAGAAAACAGCATTAAATAAGGGAATGTGTTTTATAATGGTGGAATTTGTCTTGAGATCTAGTAGCTATAGTCTATGTGATTTTGGATAGTTAGTTATGGGAAGTTTGTAAAAGCATTTTCAAAACTGAAAGATTATAATGTAAGTGACTGATTCTGAGAAATCATTATTAAGTTGAAATCTAGGAGTTAAAATTAATTTAAAAAAGTAATTTATGTTTAATTATAAGAAGTTTGTAAAAACATTGTCTAAACTGAAGTAATTAATTGGCTAGTTCCAGGATACCATTATTAAATAGAAACCTAAACTGATGTTGATAACAGAAAGTAACTTCACAACAGGGTAACCTGTCAAAGGCTACCTCAGTCTGCATATTAAAGCATTGATAAGGGGAAGTTAATCTTGATTCCAATGGGAATCTTAGGTTTTCATAAAATACTGGAGAAAGTAGTTTTTCCTATATTGCTAAAGTAAAATACCTGTTAATTAATATAATCATGGTAAAGGTGTAGAAGTAAAATATAAATTACTAAAAATAGTGAAGTCCATTTAATATGTTATAAACTGCATTGGAAGTTATTAGAAAGTGTTTAACAATTAAGAGATAGACTTCAGTATTGTCAAACTCTCTTGTGCATTCAAACCAGGTCTCCAGTTCTCTGCACAGTTCCTCTCCATTTGAGTTATTGGCTAGGTTAGTCACTAAGACCCCTAAAATAATAAAAGTGTATACCACAACTGGACATGACTCCTGAAGTATATGGAAAGTATGTTGCAGTTTCAGACTCCTGCAGCAGCTGGCAATGGCTCAATATAGCCAGATTTAAGAGGAACATTGCCTCCAAACTGGCCCTGTTTCACAGTGTTGAAAGGTATTTTGCACCAGGCAGGTGAAACATTGGAGCTTTCCTTCAAGGACCAATGGTGCTACAGCATGCTGGCTGTGTGAAGGATATATCAAGTGGAGCAATAATTACCAGAATAATGTGAGTGAACCTAAAAAGACACAATTAGCATTATGGCCTGCTCTCATGGAGATACACCATACAGGTGGTATTGCAAACCTGGAGCTTAACTCTATTAACTGCAGCTCAAAGAGGAACTTAGAAGGGAGAAATGTATGGTTTTGGATGTTTCCTCATAGCACTCCCCTATCTGTTACATGGAAATGTTGCTTTTATACTGTTAAACCTTGTAAGGGAACAGGTAAATAAGCCCAGGCCTTTATAAGGATATGCTGTATATGATGATTTGTTTAGGATGGTTAATGGCTGGGTCTGTCACCCTAGATCACATTGCCTCTATCTGTATGGAATGACAAGAGGGAATCCATGATGTGGGTTGGTTACCCACTGAGTGTAATTTTACTATCAAAGCTAGATATAGCATAAAACATGCGCCCTGCTGGTTTTACCCATTGGCCATTTTTGTATCATGTAGAACTGCAATTGTCCTTGAAAGACACATAATGGCTTTAGCTGTTGTCTTTTATACTGTTGCAGTGGAATGTGGATGCAATGCTTGTCCTATGGTCAATGTAGGCCACTACATGGGAGTAGATTGTGGGCACCACAAAGTACTAAGCACATAACCTCCTGAACGACCTGGACATAAGTTATCAACCCTCCCTAAGGGGAGAGGAGGTATAGATGGTTATCATAAACTATAATGTACACAAAGCAGTAAATTTCTTTGGTAAATGTCCTTTGTATGAGCATAGGGAAAACATCACGAGACCCTATGTGTACTCTTCATGTGACCCTATTAGAATCTCTTTTCTCATACCCTATGGAATGTCCTTGTTCTGAAACACCTTATATATCATCCCTCATTTTCTCATCTCTTTGTGGCATGCTAACTTCATTCATTCTTTGAATGAACAGCATCAAAGATTCTCCCCTGTTTTTAGCCCCAATAAAGTTCATGTCTAACCATCTATCTAGTGCATTCTTTAGTCTTACAAGTGCCCCAACCTGTGCCCTTCAAAGTTGGGTTGAGGAAAAAATTGATACCTCTATTGACAAAAAAAAAAACTTCTCCATACTTCTCAAATTCTTGAGTATATATATATATATGAGTTTGAAGGCAGGAAAATATTTTTGTCTGCTGAGGAAACTAATATAAGAAACAAACAAGTAAATGAAAAGTGAAAAAAAAAAACTTCAAAAGAGAGTTTTCCTGCCTTGGAATAGGCAAGCACTTATGAATCATAGTTATAATGGTATTACCAACAAGATAAAAACAAATGAAATTTTACTTAATAAAACTATGGACTTCTGTTCATTGACTGACAGTATTACTAAGATGAAAAGGAAGTCATAGATTGGATTTGAAGTCATTTGAAATAATGCACCTGACAACCGATGCTTATCTAGTATATGAACAACTAATATGACTAATCCAATGATAAAATGAACAAAATAATTGAAGTGTTTCATAAAAAGAATATTTAATTTCTTGATGAGCTTATGTAAATTAAAATGAATTTTGATAACTCTGTGTGATACCATTACATGCCTACTTGATTTGCTCATATTTTAATGAATCAGGGCTTAAATTTTAACCTGCACATGAAGGGGATGGAATTCTTGTATATAGAAAGTGAGAGTATGAAATGGTGTTCCCACTTTGGAAACAACTTGTTAGTTTCTACTCTGTCAAAATATACATCTGTTTGATGATCTTGCATTTTCTTTTCTATAGACCAAAGGGAAAGTATGCTTATTTTGAACAAAATGACCTAGCCCCTTTTATAAGAGATTCCCTTTCCCAAGAGGCTAAATCTGGTAATGATCAAAGTGATCATTATTAAGAAAAAAGATAAAGAACAAGTGAATATTCACATACGCAAATACTCCTAGCAATGAAATATAAACCCAGTGATACAACATAGGGAATAATCTGATAGATGTATGGTGAGTAAATGCAGTCAGATAAAAAAGAGTGCATACTCTTTAATTTTATTTTGATATAGTTCAAGAGTAGTTGTGGAAACTAACAACAAAAGTTAAAAAAAAAAGATACTTCATGGGGATTTTGAAATCTAAACAAGTTGACATGTTCAAATGAAGAAAAGTGGAGAAAAATGAAATGTCACCAATCTTATGATATATAAAATGCTAACAGAAGTTCTTGATGGTAAGGGAAAACCATTCCAGTTTAAAGCACTGGATGTCAAGGAATGATATGGTCTGGGAAGTTTGAAAATATTCATTCTGGAAGTTGTGAAAACACTAAATTAAGCCAAACAGAAATGAGTGGAAGATGATTATTGAAGGTCTAGGATAATAACTAAAAATGAAATGCATGATTTATGACTAAATCACTACTCAAGGAAGAAGAAGAATAAATTAAAATATATTTTATTAATCTATTACAAAAAATAGGGCAAAAAAACAGATGAGGAAAAATGCCAAACAAAAATATATTGAGATGGCATGTAATTATGAACCCCAGAAAATCATGTTTTTAAACTTAATCCATTCCTGTTGGAGTGAACCCATCGTAAATAAGAGCTTTTGATCATGCTGCATCAGTTAATGTGTGGCCCACCTGAATTAGTATGGGTCTTCATCTTCTTACTGGGGTCTTACAGAGAAAGCCACAAAAAGTAAAAGATAATGGGAGAACTCAGAAGCTGGAATTTAATGGTACCTGGAAGAGAAGGGAGAAAACTTTGCACTGTGATAGAAAAGCTAAAGAACCCCAAAGATTGCTGACTAGCCAGAAGATACTGAGCTTGGGAAGAAGACAGTCTTGAAGCTTTAGAAGCCATGAGCCAATTAATTTCTGTTGTTAAGCCAACCCATTGTACGGTATACATTTTAGCAGCTAGGAAACTAAAAGATGATAGAAAACAAATTCATCATGAATGTGTGATTATATTTAATGTAGATAAGCCAAAATATCCAACTCAAAGACAAAGATTGTCAGGGTGGTTAAAAAATATGCATTCTAAACCTATGTTTTTGTTAAGAAATCATATTCAAAGAAAAAGGAGCATGTATGTGGAAAATAAAATGTAACCACCAAACTTCATAATTACTTGCAACAACATTGAGGCCTCCCCTATTAGGGACTGCTTATGCTCTCAAGAGACTCCTACTCCTCTATTTGAGACCTAGCAGGACTTCCCAGGATGGGAGTCCAACACATTCCAGTTTATTGTGTGGGTCTCCACCCACTAATATAATATACTATGACTGGATGAACAGTCATATAGTCCCTAGAAGTTTTCCCCAGTGCACCCTGTCCTGCATGTCCCCCACATCCAACACCTTAAACCAGTAACCCTCTTCTGCTGTATTAGACAAAAAAAATTAAATAATAATAATAATTAACATTGTAGTTTCAACCACATACCAGCAAATCCCCAGAGTTCATCTGTTCCCTTCCCCAACCCTAGCCCCAGTTCCATAGACAGTGCAAACCCCACCCTAACCCCCTCAAATGACAGCACCACACCACCCAACAGCATTTTTGTTTGAAAATAAAAAGTATTTGCATAGAAAAAAACATTCATATATGTATGCTCTATCAGCCAAAGGGGTGCTGACGCAAAATACGAGAAATCTGTTTGCTTTTATAAAGGGTATTTTTTTGGAATAGAAGCTTACAGCTACCAGGTCATAAAGCAAAAGTTACTTCCTTCACCAAAATCTCTTTCCATGTGTTGGAGCAAGATGGCTGCTGACATCTGCAAGGGTACAGCCTTCCTCTTCCTGTAAGGCTCTGTGGTCTAACTTCCTCCAATATCAGCTATAGGCTAGGATAAGTCTCTCTCCCAGGGCTCATTTCTGGCTGGGCTCAGCTGCTCTGTTTTCTCCACAAGATCTGCTGTAGACTATCAGGCTCTCTCTCTTCCTGGGGCCTCTGCCATGTCAAAGGAGCCATCTCTATTCCTCTGTGTTCTTCTGTGTGTTTTCTTTCCAGGGCTCCAGCATCAAAAAATCTCCAATTCCTTCCCCTGTTGTGTGGTTTTATCTATGAGTCCCTTCCCCCTTGGTGGTCAGGGACTCAATGTCTTACTGATGTGGCTCAATGAAAGCCCTAATGATAATTTAATTGAGTAAAAGTGAAGCCTCTGAAGTTAATAGAATCTAATACAGCCAGAGAAACAGACCAGTTTAGAAACATAATCCAATATCTATTTTTGGAATTCATAAACAATATCAAACTGCTACATATACCAAAAATAAATAAATAAATAAAATGTAAAAGCACACAGAAAATATAAATAATGAAAAAACAAGCCATCTGGTATGGCTGAATGGCCATATCCTTTTCACTAACTGTAGGTCTTAAGGCAAGAATTATAATAAAATGCTATGAGCAATTTTGAATCATGATAACTGGTTCAATGCAATAGAAACACCTAGCAGTTCCAAATTTGTATATGCCTACTAACATTTCTCAAAAATTTATACTGCAAAAAGAAAGAAAAAGAAAAGAAATATGTATATATACTGCACAAAGTTACACAGCAAAAATCTTTAAATGGCTAAAATTACAGTTGGGGCTCTAAATACAATTCAGCCAATATACAAAACATGAGGAAAACTCAGACACATATAAGACTTGAACATTACAAATGACAATTTGTCCTACTTAACAAATATACTGTGTCATTCCTAAGGATCCAGAATATTCATTATTTTCAAGAGTGTGTTACAATGTTTCAAAATACAGGCTACCCTGTGTGAATATTTACCAGATGTTAGCAATTTTACATCACTGAGAATCAATTGTCTGACCATAGCTAATTAACCTGGAAATCAATGACAAAAAACTCATAGTACTTCTAAGGACCAGGAAGGCTTCCACTCTCTTAAAAGGATCTAACAGATGCACTCATATCATTGAAGTGATACTAAACAGCAGATAGTATAGTGTCTTCTAATATGCACTTTCCTAAAAGCCAAAATAATAGTAATCATTATTAAGAAAATGTATAAATAGCAAGTGCATATTCACCTTATTACCATGTACTAGTCCAAATGCTTTCCACATTCCATGGTGTCACATCCTCAACAGACTTATGAGAGTGAACACCATTGATAACATGTTTAACCAATAAAGAAACTAGTTCACAAGAGAAGTGATGTGAAGAGCTGAAAAATGACTCACATAGCTAACCATCCTCAGTCCTGGTCTTTGTCACCAGGCTAGTAAATAATACGCAATAACTTTTTACTGACATTTTGGACAATGTCAGAAAGAGTGTTTGGTTATTTAACTCAATATAAGTCTTGAGATAATAGCCTGACTAGTGAAAATCACCCCATTCCTCAGAAGAAAAATTGAGGAAATATTTTACAAATATTAAGCCAGAAACACCTGATTTCTGGGATCGGGTGAGGCCAGATTCTGGGCCTCTGTTTCTCTGCTCTTTGGTCTTTAGGATCCACAAAACTTTCTCCATAGGAATCATTTTATATTAGAATTGCAGTTTTATTTCCACTTTAATCATTGCTCCATTTATCTTCACCAACTCATTTCTCAGATTCAATATACTATATTTTTGATATTTGAAAGTTGTTTTCATACACAGATTTTACTTATGTTCTCTTTTCTCATTATCTAGACTCAATTAGGATCCACAAATTACCTCTGGATAATGTGTATTATAGATGCCAAAACTGTGCCTCCATGGATTTTCCCTAATGCCTTCTGGAACTGAATATGGAGGCACTTGTTATAAAACAGAAAGATTCCTCTCAGGATGTCAGTAATTCAACTAATTCTTTCTGTTTTTGTGTGTTTGCGTTACACAAGTTTGCACCATTCTCAGAAATCCTTACTTGGCTACCCAGGATAAGCAGAAAATATTATCATAAGTATATTTTGTATTATTTCTGGTTTTCCTTCTACTCTACCTCACTGAAAGAATCATTCTCACTTACTAACTGCACTGTTCACTTATTTGTTGAGAGACACTCCTAATAGGACTGTAATAGAAAATGTATATAAGGAAGTTATTCACATAAAGACACCAATGTCTTCTGTTTTATTTTTTGTACTAAAATATTTCCTTCCAGATTTTTTAGGAGAATTGCAAGTACTCCATGGAAGTGAATAGTGAGTATATATCATCACTGGACAGAACCTAGATCAGCAACACAGGCAAGGCCAGGGAGTCTCTACATGCTGCCCAGAGCTTAAGTACGCAGGAGGCTCATTTCCATTTATGCTTAAATGAACTTAGTTATGGGGATTGTGCTGATCTACCAAATGGAAATAATGACTTATGCATAGTACTGCTAGTCAAATAAAAATTTTGCAAAGCTTTTAATCCTTTATATTTCAGGTGTAATTCTAGGATTTTGTAAGAGTATACCATGAAAATACATGTAAGAATTTGTTCATTATTTTTCCCACAGCTTCAAGTCCTGTGTGTGCATATAACTCACTCAAAATGTATTGAAAAATTGAGCTAATTATAAAAAGATTAAAATTAGATGAATGTGTAAATATATTAATGAAGAAATATTTGAATGAAGAAAATATGTCTTCCTATTCTTAGGTTGATAAATGCCAGTTTCCTGCTGTTGCAGAAAAGGCAGCACAGAATTTGCACTTACATTGGAGGAATGAGAGCACCCAGGCATTATTCTACCCACCCCAGGAAACAGTATTAAGTAGCACAAGCCCTGGCTCCTGCCAGTCTGCATGTAAAATTGAAGCAGTCCCAATTTTTCAATAATCTTTCCATACTTTTTATAGTGATTTTATTTTGTCATATTACTTAGAACAAAACAAAAATAATCAGTTTCAAGCATTGCGTTTTCCTTTTCTTTCTCATTTGTTTGGTAAAAAACAATAGCACTCTGTATATTAAACATGGAATAAATGTATATGCTAAAGGGACATTTGCTTAATCCTATTGTCAGTGACTTAGAATTCATACTTATAGTTTTTTTCAATGTAAATACAATTCTGTGTACCTTCCATTGAGATGTTTTACAAGTTTAATTTTATTACTATATAAAATATGTAGTAATATATATTTTATTGATTAGGAAATTTAGGTTGAAAGATGTGTGAGAATCTCCCCACTGTTACAAATCAAGCAAATGGCACATTTGATATGCAAAATATATCTTTCCAGGGAGGCCAGGGCATTTCAACTCAACAAAACTGTCATGGAAATTCAAGGTAGGAACCAAAAATTTATTGATGAATGACACATAATAAAAAATATTCACTCAGTGTTCAAATTGTATGTGGGTGATTTAATTGTGCAGTTTGGAGAGGTTCTTGTTCTTGGTCTGCATGCTGGTAGTGTGTGGACTCATTTTAAATAAGGTGTCTTCAAGATGTTACTTCATTTAAGATGTGGCCCCACTAAATAAGGTTGGGGATTTTTTCTAGATTACTAGGGTCCTTTAAAAGCAGTGTGAGAGTAAGATGGAAAGAGAGACCAGGGAAGGCTGCCATGTACGTAGCCATGTAACTGAAAAGCCAAGGACCAAGGTATGCCTGCAGTCAGACTCAGAGAGCCAGTCCTTCCGAGGAAAGTACCTCTCTGCTGGTGCCATGATTTTGGAATTCTCCTAGCCTGAAAACTGTGAGCCAGTAAATTCCCATTGCTTATGACAACCAATTGTATGGTATTTATTTTAGCAGCCAGGAAAGTAAAACACTGTGAAAGTTCTTTGCAATTCTAAAATATGGTATTAATAGTATTATTAGACTTTTCATTAATTAATTATTTTTAAGTTCTCAACCTACAGTATGAAAAGGCATAGCTTAGGATATAACTATGAATACTTACAAATATTGATGGAGCAATTTTAACCAATCAATCACATATTATATCAATAAATTGTCAATAAACAGTTTGTTATCAAACAAAAAGAAAAAAGCTACTTATTGCACAATTTGGAGGGTCCTGAAATAAAAACCACCAAAGAGGAGCAAAATAATCTTGTTACAGGAGGTTAGTCTCAAAGTGACACTTTCCCTGTCTTCTCGCAGTTTGAAAAATTTCTCCAAGTTACAAGTAATACATTGGTCAATATAAACAAACAAAAAAAAAGAAGCCATGAAACAAGAATCAGACATGTGAGGTTCCAGCAATTATTCTATTGGCAGTGAGAATTTGAAGGTGCAATATAAGCTCTTCATTTGACAAGTATACTCCAGGTTTTCAAGTCATCAAAGAAAATATTTTAATCAAACCCAGAACAATATTTAATGTACTTTGGGTTTAGTAAGTGTTTAAGATAGGATCCTGCATTTTTTTCTGTGAGGGATGCGAAATTCATGATAATTATTTACCCGTAATAATAACAATCATTAAAGATAAGGCTATCAAGGAATTAGATGGTAGTACGACATCCATTAACTCACCCATCAACAATAATTCATATATCTTGCAAATTAAAAAACACAATCTCCTTATGTCACAATTTATTGAAATTCTGAGATATGTTCAGGTTTATCAGTAAACATGGTAGTATTTACACAATACAGAAGACTCAAAATACCTCCTCTTAGTCATTTAATCATGTTATTAAATAATAACACTGACTTATACAAATAATATCTACTTATATTAATTTCAAGAGAATAATTTAAAGCCATTATGACTATTTTCTAGATCCATGATGATTAAAGATATTTTAAAAATATATGACCCATTCAATCAATGCATCATATTTCCAGTAGGGTCATTATTCCTTGGCAAATTTTTTTCCCTAAAATATTGTAATAAATAATAATGATGAGAAAAGACTTGCAGTTAGAAATTCAAAGAGTAAAGTTAGAAATTCAAGGAAACAAAAAGACAAGCAGATTTACACGTTCTCCAGTAACTGTCCTCAATGTATGTGTTTTAAGGATTGTTTTATGTCTAGATATCTTATATTTGACATATTTTACAAATATTAAATTAATGAGAAATAAATTACTGGGGATATTTTTTGTCTGGAATTTTGTCTGGAATTTCCAATTATGTCATGTATTTTGTTTAAGATGATTTTAGATATTTTAAAACAAAATGGAGAATCTCTAAGACATGTACCCAAATTCCACCAATTTTAAGTTACATGAGGTAATTTGTAAAACATATTGCAAAAGAGGCACTAATGGGTATTAGAAAATTATTCATTAGATTGCATTTCTTAAGGTCAATTGCATTTTTTATAATATATATTATTTAATATGGATCTTTGTGACTTGCCAAAATTATGTCAGATACTGATGGAAATCAGCATAAGCAAAAGGAAGGAAACATGAGTGAAGTTTCAGAAGAAAAAGAGAATACATGGAAACACAGATAGTAGATTAAATGAGAGCAGAATAAAGAGAATGAAGAAGAATGAAGATAGGGAGGAAGAGAAGATATAGGAGCAGAATCTCAAACTAAGGAAGACAGAATGTACTAAGAATGCAATTTGGAACTGACTGCTGAGAAAATGCACCTTAGGTCCTGAGGCAGTTTGGCACTGTTTATGAATTCCAAAAATAGATATTGGATTATGTTTGTAAACTGGTCTGTACCTGGAGATATGACACTGGGGTGGGGGGGTGGGAATCCTTGTAGTAATCTTCAGTGTTAACAGATCTTCCAAAAACTGAAAGGTGTACAGGCACTGAAAGCTATTTGAAATTCTGATAAAGTGTTAACTGAAATGAGATAATAAGATGCTGTCAAAGAGCCACATTGTTAAATTTCATGAAAATAATGAGATTAATGTAAAATACACCCTTTGGAAAAGGCTAGTGAATAGAGATAGGAAGAAAGTAATTTAGAAATTTAATGGATCAGTATTTTAGAAATGAACCATTTGTACAGTGGAAACTGGGTTCATGAAAATTCAAGGAGTACATGGAAAAGGATGAAAAACAAAACTTAGAATTTAATAGGAAATATTAGCATCAATGAAACAGGAGAGAGAAGGATGATTGGAGCATTCAAATTAGCCTTAGATATGGAAATTTCCATGGACCATTAGACTGTGGATAATATGGGTGAAAATACTCAGGAATTATATTTGAGATTCATGTCTTATTATGAGAAAATCTCTTAGGATTTTTAAATGGATATACAGGTATGTTGATGTAGTGAAAATGCTGGTGAAACAAATATTTACACTCCTGGATTGGTTAAATTATAGATTAAAATAAGTTGTTCTGATTTGAGGTTATTGCATACTGTTGGGCAAGGCTAAGAAATATAAAAATATAGAAAGCAATGTGGAAAATGGTTTTGAATAATTCTAATGGCCCACTTATTATTCAAGATGTAGGAAATAAATGGAGTGATGTTTCAGCTCTGGATCACTGTGATTGAAAAGAGGCTATTACAATACTTGGCAGCTGGGATGTCAAGACTGAGGGGGTGAGCAATGGACTAAAGTAGACTTATGATTTAACAATAGACTTATTATTATTCTAGAAATGGAAGAACTCTTATCATTAATCTAAAGGCAGTGACCACCAGAGGTTCTGACAAATGGGAGAGGGTAAAATAGGTATAATACTGGGGCATTTTGGGGACAATGAAGTTGTCCTGCATGACATTGCAGTGATGGATACAGGCCATTTGATATTTTGTCATTGCCTACTAAATTGTGTGAGACAGAGTGTAAACTATAATGTAAACTGTAGTTCATGGTTTGTAGCAATGCTTCAATAATTGTTCATCAAACATAACAAATGTACCACACTAATGAAGGATGTTGTTAATGTAGGAAAGTGTGAGAGGGGGAAGGAGTGGGACATATGGGAATCCTTAATATTTTTTTATGTAACATTTATGTAATCTAAAACTTCTTTAAAAATAAAAAATAAATTAAAATTAAAAGAATAGAAATGTATCAATATACCTGAATAAAAGGGGCATAGCATATTCTTGGGGGGAAAAAAAAAGGTCAGCCTGAGCAAGTGGCAAAACAGTGAAGTTCAGGAGGATCGAGAGCACTGGAGGAGGAAATGCACCATGAGGCAATATGCATCTGAGTAGACAAATATGGCCTTGAAGGCATGCTTGCCACTTGCATAGTCATTGCTTTCTAAGTTTCCTTGATCTTCCAGTGATCCAGTTTTTATTTCTAATTTGGTGTATATTACTTCCCAATTTATAATTTCATTAGAATTACAGTATATAATATTTGATTATGTGAACTAAATAAGATAATCTAAATAAATAAAATCTTATATTAATAAAATTCAATTGATTGATTATGTTTTCTAGGCTAAGAAACAATCAAAATAAAGCCATATGGGATCAAATAAAATTTTAAGAGAGAAGGGGAGAAAGAGAGAGAGGAGACAGAGAGTTTGAAAAATCAAATATGAAAATAAAAGTAGTACCTATTACCTATTGCTAGGAAGAGATATTTGTAGACAGCATAAATTTGATATCTGAAAGAGAAATTCTTAAAGTGATTTTCCAAATGAAATGAGTAGCAAAAGAGACAATTGTGATAATAGAGAGAAAGTATTTTTTCCACCTGGAGGTTACATAATGGATTACAACTTCTTAAAAATTAAGAGGACCTGATAACTGAGTAGCTTCATATCTTGTTCAGATTCTGTTTGATCAGAAACAAATGATAAGTGTTAATATTTAGAGAATATTTCTGAAGAATCTGGTGTGTAGAAATTAAGTATTAACTGAATAAATCCACCAGGCAAATCTTTGAACTCCAATATACTTATTATACAGCTATTAAATTATAGAAATTTATGTAAATATTGGCAATAGCTCTTAAACCGATTTTAATGCTATCACTCTCCTAAGAATACGGTGTGATACAGGGAGACAAGAAGCATGAGGCAATTTCTGTTATGTTTTACTACCAACCCATACAGAGAAAAATTAGATAAACAGCCTATAAATATCTTTAGCATAATTTTCTTTCATCTTGTTTTGTTCTCCACATTTTTTCAAGGATTATTTGCCTTCAGTTCTCCACATCCACAACAAATTACCTTAAAAAATGCTCAACTCTACGACAGTTACTGAATTCCTCCCTACAAAATTTTCTGATGTGTGGGAGTACAGAGTCTTACATGCAATGCTATTCCTACTGATGTACTTGGCAACCCTGATGGGGAACATTCTCATTGTCACAGTAACCACGCTTGAACAAAGTCTTCATACCCCCATGTACTTCTTCCTTAGGAATCTGCCTGTCTTAGATATGTGCTACATTTCTGTGTCTGTACCCGAGGCATGTGTCATTTCGGCTGTCCTTCTGTAAGTCCCATATGGTTCATCAATTTTTCTGTGAAATCCCCTCTCTATTGAAGCTTTCATGCTCTGAGATCTTAGGCAATGAAATTTTAATTCTTATATCTGCACTGCTGATTGGTGGTGGCTACTTTTCCTTCATCACTGTGTCTTATAGTCACATATTTTCTACTGTGCTTAAGTTTCCCAAAAGAGGAGAACGAACAAAGGCCTTTTCTACCTGTGTCCCTCACATCCTCGTTTTGACTGTCTTTCTCAGCTCAGGTGCTGCTGTGTATATGAAGCCAACCTCCAGCTCATCAACAATTCAGGACATGATCAGTGCTGCATTCTATTCTTTAGTTCATCCTTTCTTGAACCCTATAATCTATAGTCTTAGAAACAAGCAGATAAAGGAGGCTGTAAGGAGAATTATGAGCAGAAAGCTTTGTTGAGGAAAATGATAGGATAATTATTTCAAGAAACTCTTTTTTGAGGGCCAGTCATTGCGTTATGTATCAGCATAGTAAGGATACAATTGTATTTGGTTTGAGATTTCCTCTTCGAAAAATGAACATTCTCTGGTACCTGACACACCACTGCAAAAATTTGTGTCTTTTGCCAAGTAATTCTTTTTCCATTTATCCTACTTTAAATTTAGAGAGTCCTAGAAAATACAAACTAGTCATTCACTTTCTTTGATTTTCTTGTGCACTTATAGGAGTCAGAGCACATCCATCATTCATCATTTAGTTAAAATAATCCAAATATATGCATATATAAACATCAGAAAAATGGTAATAAAATTATATTAAAGATTTTTGTCTGAATAAAATGTAACTGAGGAAGATATGGTTGATAATTGAAGTCAAAGATATTTCCCTATATTTCATAATGTGGAAGATCAAATTTTAAATGAGAATTACTTTTGTTCAATGTAAAGAAAAATATTTACAAAATTGTAAATCAGTTGTATATTTAGAAAGCTTAGGATTAAAACTTTGTTGGCAGGTTTTAAATTTTCCATACAGAAAATACCAAATTGAGTTAAATATTTTCTATTTCTACCTTATGATATGTTAAGATAAAGAAACAATGAAACTATGTATTTATATTGTGTGTTTTTATATGTGTCTCAAATATTAGGACCTATAACCCCTAGAGTAACCCTTGAATTAGGAGCAGAATTCTGTAAAGGCTGACAAATATTTTGCATATTTGATAAATAAATTTCCAAAACATATTTATTTTTTATATATAATCACTGTGATATTACAATTCAGTTTTGTAAATTGGGGTGGTGTCAGTCATTAAAATCAGCGCCACGTCTTCTGCTATTTCCAAGATAGATTTTATCACAAGGCTCTTATATATTGTTAGTTAATTAATTGCAATATTTGCAAATTATATTTTCTGCACAATTTTTTATCATATACCATTCGAAATAAAGTCATACAGAGTATGTTCCATCATAGACATGTATGAACATTTATACATTATCTATATATCTGTAATTGTAAAAATGTATTGTGGTTATAATACAAAATTTTAGGTGATATAAATATAACTAGAATAAAAATTAAAAACAACATCAACAGCAACATAGTGCTGTTTGACACAGTGAATCCCAATGTAAACTATGGACCTTAGTTAGTATAATTATAATATATTTTCATCTGTTTTAACATATGTACCACAATAATGCAGGCATAAATAATAGGAGGGTATATGAGAATTATGTATTTTCTGCATGTTTTTTTTCTGTAAACCTACAACTTCTCATTAAATAAAAGGACATGAGCAGATACCAAATATATATATATAGTGTAGCTGGCAATGTTAAACAAGCATGCAATGTACAATTTAATTTGGACACCAATGCCTTAAAGAAAATTGTGATCATTTCTTCTAGAATTTTGAGAGCTCATTTTGAAATATGTATTCAAATGAAGTGGCATACCATTGTACACACACAATTATATAGCATTGCAATATATGCAGTAATTATAAAAATAAAATGGAGAATAAGGAAAATAAAAGAATATAGAAAAAAAACAAAAATAAAATGAAGAAATTGAGAAATACCATCCTATTTAAACAGTTTAAGATATGACTCACTACAACTCATAGAACACCATAAAAAGTAAAGATTATAATAAGATTTGAGTATATAATTTACTATCTGGCCAAACTGACATTCATATGACACTATACTCTAAATGTGCAAAATATATTTTCTTTTCCAAATTAACATTGATAATTTACTAAATTATGCCATATTCTGTGCCATAATAAAGTCTGCACAAAGTTCAAAATGCTGAAACTGTACAGAATATTCTTTTTGACCTCAGGTATCAAAAGAACAGAGGGATATTGAAATTTCTGAGTCTAATTTTTCATACGTCTATTTCTCCTAGCCATTCTATCAGTTTGCTTTATGTCTTTTAAAGCTTTTCTGCTTTTGTTTGCTGTGTTAATGCTACATACTTTAATGTCATCTTCATTAACTGACTCTTTTATCAATATGAAATAACATCCTTTACGTCTGGTTTTTGGTCCAATGTCTACATTTTCAATTATTAATATAACCAATACACCCCTTAAAAGTTTGTGTTAACATATATATCTTCACATATCCTTTTACTTATAACCTATTTGGGTCTTTATATTAAAGTGAATTTCTTGAAGGCAGCAAAGAATAGAGACTTACTTTTTAATCCTATAACAAAGTCTCTGCATTTTAATTGTGATGTTTTACTATTTAAATTAATTGTAATTATTTATGTTTTCAAGTGTTAAATATACCATACTGTTTTTTTTCTTTTTGTTCCCTCTGTTTTTTGTTTCCTATTTCCTCTTTTTCATGCTTCATATATAATTTTCTAAAGTTGATTTTTAATTTAGAGTTTATAATATACATATTTAGTTCATCTCAGTATGACTTCATGTGATAATATACAAGAAGAGCAAAAACTATCATCTATTTTTACCATTTCTGGTGTTCTTCATTCCTTTGTGTAAATCCTTATTTTCAAAACATGTCACTAAATTTTTCCCTCAAAGATTTCATTTATCATTTTTATAGTATGGATCTTGTCATGATGAATTATTCCCACTTTTGTGTGACTTCAATATTCTTTAATTTATCTACATTTTTGTAAGTTATTTGTATCAAATGTAAATTTTTTTTTTCTTTTTGAGATACTGAGGTTGGGGATTGAACCTGGGACTTCATAAGTGGGAAGCCGGTGTTCAACAACTGAGCCACATTGGCTCCCCTGAGTTGTTTTTGTTTGTTTATTTACTTGTTCTTCCCCCTCCCCGAGATGGCTTCCTTGTCTATCTGCTCATTTTCTGCTCACTGAATCTGCTCACGGTGTCTGCTCACTGTGTCTGCTCTCCGTCTGCTCATCTTCTTTAGGAGGCACTGGGAACCGAACCCAGGACATCCCATGTGAGACTTGGGTGCCCAACAGCTTGAGCCACATCCTCTCCCTGTTTTATTTGTTTTAAGGATGCATCAGTAACTGAACCTGGGACTTCCCATGTGGGAAGCAGGTGCTCAACCATGTGAGCCGCATCTGTTTCCTCAAATGTAATTTTATATTCATGTTTTATTTAATTTTTAAAGAGCTTTAGATTACATAAATATATAAACATATAGAGAATTCACATATACCCCTCCCCCTCCCCCTCTCATACTTTTCCCTATTAACAACATCTTTCATTAGTATGGTATATTTGGTAAAATTGATGCACACCTAGTGAAGTATTGCTAATAACCATGAACTATATTTTACATTAGTTTACACTCTGCCCCACACAATTTTATAGGTTATGACAAAATGTATAATGCCCTGTATCTGCCATTGTAATGTCATGCAGGACACTTCCAATGTCCCCAAAATGACCCATATTACACCTATTTTTCCCTCTCCCTCCTCTCAGAATCTCTGATGGCCACTGCCTTTATATCTGGGGTTGTTAACAAGGGGTCTGTGAACCTCTATTTAAATTTAAAAAAACATTATTCTTGTGGGAGTGTGTTGGTGTGGGTGTGATATATTTATTAAATAATACACAGGGTAGTGTGGACTTAGGGGTCTGTAGTTTTCACCTGACTGGCAAAAGAGTCCATAGAATCAAAAAGGTTAAGAACTCCTACTTTATATCAATTTCAGTTAGAATTCTGTTGTCAATATTTATCTTTGTTTCTCTGCATGGACTGCACCCCATGTTGCTTGGAAGCTGTCTCCTTCTAAAATGCAATGGTAGGGCAGGTATAGAATGGACATTCCATTTCTGAAGGAAGAAATTGGAAGGAAATTAACATCATGAAGCCCAAGCAAGTACAAAACCCAGCAGGGCTAACTCCATTCTTTTCCAAGGTCTAAGTTTTAGCTATGTATTTTTGCTTTCTCATTTGGGCCTGCTGAAGCAGCAGCCCCACATTTCCCAAGAACTGGAGCAGTGACCTGCTCATTTCAAACACTGAGGCATATATCCCACTGTCTTCAAGAAACTGGGCAGAAGGCCTGCCTTTCCACACACTGGGCACAAGCCCTGGCCTATCCACCTGCTGCATGGAAGGTCTTCTCTCTAGACTGGAGGAAACCTCTTCTTCCCTGACCTCTGCTTCCATGGATCTTTTGTGACCTCATTTTCCTTTCCTTTTGTCCCATCTCTATCTCTTTAATTCTAGACTGGTTATGATTCTGGGGATTGGATTATGTGCCCTATATAGTTATGCTAAAGACATAATTTGCCTTTCTGCAAGTGTGAACCTTTTGTAAATAGGACCTTGGGGGATGTTATTATTAGTTAAGGTGTGAACTCATATGTGAATAGGATCTTTGAATGTCCTGTTAAGATTAGACCAAATTGAATCAGGGTGGTGGGTCTTAATCCATAATACTGGAGGCCTTGTGTGCAAAAACCAATTCAGATGAAGTCAGGTGTTAAAATTTAGAAATTAATTTAAATGAAAGAATAAGACACAAGCCAGAACAAGGATTGTGGCAAGTGAGCACCAATACGCTACAGAATGTTTTTTTTCTCCCTTTTTAAAAAAATTATTGTTGTAAACTTTATTGATAATATTATTTTATAAGATATTTTTCTTATTAATTCATGTTACATTTTTGCAGCACATTTACTATTTGCTTTTCTTTGATGTTTTAATTATTTTTAACAGATCATTTTATTGATCAATATTAATAAAGCATAAATCCCCCCAAAGT
>JAQZBX010043755.1:0-21560 GCA_029593785.1 Cabassous unicinctus | reverse complement strand
CTGGAACATGGCAGAACTGGGATTCCAACCAGGTGAGTGACTCCAGAAAATCTGCACTTGTACATATGCCACCATCCTGCATACACCTGTGGCCAAACAAAAAATGAAGTCTTCAATTCACACAATTCAAATTCCTGCTAAATTATAAAAGATCTTTAATGTAGCTGAATATTAAACATGAAGAAAAATAGGTCACCTACATTGTGCTCTATAATTCACCAAAACAGCCAATGATATATTTTCAGCAAAAAATACAAGTATATTTTAAAGCTATATAAGACGTCACCGTGTACATTATTTTATACATGATCACATGACCCTGGGGCCCATCAAAGAAGCAGTAGACTCAAATGTGTAGACTTTAGAGTCCCACAGAAAGGGATCAAATCCCACTTCAACCACTCATAGTTATATGACCAGGAGCAAGTTACTTGACCCCTCAGCCTTGGTTTTCTCATATTTAAAATGGGTTAATAACAGTATGCAACTGGTAGGGCTGTTCTTAGGATTAAGCTAAATAGCCAATATGGAAGTATTTAGCTTAATGCCTGGCATGTTCTGAGTACTCAGGGAACATTAGCTGTGGTTGTTAGCGTCATTATTCCCATAATGCACTTCACCCAAGTTAGCCTAGCAAGGGCCATGCAAGTTGCTACAAGTAAGAGAGTAAGCATTTTTTTTTTTTCAACCAATGCAGCATCCCTCTGTCATAATAACCAACCCTCCTTTATTCATCACAAAACTTCAAAGGACTTTTAATCCAAATTATTTTTGTCTCTGCTGTTTCTGTCTGTCTCCTTAATTGAATCACACTCTCATTTGAAGAGTGATTTTATTTTGAAGGAATCTAGCAGGGAATGTGACTCTAATGAGATCTTCCATTGAGAAAATCCTATTTTAATGACTGTGATGTGCAGAAACCTATTGTGAGCAATCCATATTTCCACATTTGGTGTTTGAAAGTAGGGCTAAGGTGGCAGTCATAATTAATGATATGAAACTGTGCAACTTCATGACGATGTTTCATAGTAACAGCAATTGTACAAATTTATTTTGATAGTTTGGTAATGATATAGATGCTTCTATTTTTATCTCTTTTAATGATGGTCTAGAGGGGGAACACTGTATAGAAATTGTCACCTGGTTTCCTAAATTTAATTCTCATTATTTTGAAGAAAATACTCATTTTCGGGGCGAGGGCAAATTGTATTAAGTTTCATGATAATTTACCACCTGCTTAGGCTTTGCATACAAATATCAAAGAACTTAGGATTTTTTAAAGATTTTGTCATATTGTGGAATTATATTATTAAAGCCTAAGTTTCTTCATGACTGTGAGTTTGTTCCCTAGTGGGAAAGTATATACTACTCTTCTTGCACATGTTTAAGAAATATTTAATTAATAACCCCATTAAGATGATATTTAGTTAAAGGCATCATTATCCATCCAAATTACTCAAGTAAACCTGGGAGTATTTTTCAATTTTCTCTCCTTCTTCATTACTCAGTCAATTATCAAGGATGGTTATTTAATAAATATACCTTAAAATTGTTCTCTCCCTAGTTTAGTTGAAGAGTCACTCATGCATGTTCAAACCAGATAAGTACCCTAAATGATATAACCAGAACTCCTAGGAAGTAATAGGGTGTGATGAGATCCTGGCAAACTGGGCACACATGCTCTCAATGGGGTACAGTCCACACTTAGCTTAGGAGGATGATTAAAGATGCCCAGTATTGTGGGGGCCAAAGAAGAACAAATCTGAAAAATGGATGTAGTCCATGGACTGCCATCTTGCAACCTTTATTTTACACCCTTATCTGCTTTCTTCTGTATTGTGGCAGTGGCTCCAGCCTTCAGCTACATTTGTGTCCAATGTATCCTCAATACATACACTAGAGAGATGTTTCCAAGAATCCAACAATGACCATGTTACTCTTCTTTTTAAAACAACTTCTACATAACCCCCTTGTATACTACATAATATACAAAGCCCAAACATTCTATCATGACATATAAATCTGACTTCTTACATGTTCAGTTGCACCACTAACCACTCCCCCTACCCTCATACATTATGCCTTAGTAATTTAGAACTAAATAAATTTGCCCACGTGCACCTGGTTTTTGATGCTTCTGTGCTTGTTCTCTCTGCCTACAATAATGCCCACCCTATCTACCTGATAGGCATTATTCAAACCCTACTTTGGCCTCAGTAGCTCTCTGAATGCCTCCTGTCATGTCTACTCACTAGGCTATACCAAGGACCTCAAACACACCTCTCCTTAAATGCCCTCCATGCAACTCACTGATCCCATTAGAGTTTTTATTCTACATCTGCCCTCTTTATTATCTTGTCTTCCTTTAATGTACAGACCTTATTTGACTCTTTTTTTGGCTCCCCAGTGTCTTGTCAGGCACATAGTATGTGTTCTATAATGCTGTGTGGATCTGAATATTAATCTGTTGCCAATGCACTTTCCATGTTCTTATATGAAGGTGGCAAGAAAGAGACTGATGAATAATTTGTGGACTTTCCTTAAAGCACCAAAATTAGTTTGGGAGGCATAAAAATACTGAATCTTCAAGATAATAAATTTATTTATTTGATCCTTTAAGTCATATAAGGGCTATATATTTTCAGGTTCACGTTATTCTAGGAAATACCAATTTGGTGTAATAAAAAAGAAAGCCCTGTTCATGAAAGTGGCCAAAACTCCCCAGAAATCCCAGGCGTGGTTTGATTTCAGAAAATACTAATGTATATTGTGTCACCTAACTGCTGACTGATTGGACCATATCAGGCAGTATCTCCACTAATTGTGTTTAATATAGATTTATATAGAGAGTTTGGACCATGATGCTATTTGAAGCAATCTTCTCTTTTATACTACACGGGGTATATGGTTCATAATGTTTTGACCTGTGTGATTTATGTGTCTGTGTTCCACAGCTTTTGTTTTGATGTCAGAAACCGTTAACCCTTCGAAGTCCTCATGTTGTAATGTTAACTGCCAACAGCATTGATCTGCAATTGGCATGAAAGAATGCTTCAGTCACTTTATAATTCTGATTTTCTTTTGAATGACAACTTTTTTTTACTACTGAAATCCTCAATATAGAATTTCTCATATTTCTTCAATAAAAATATGTTCACTCTAATCTAATAAGGTCTCTGAGTTCATTTTCTTGGTTTCACATAAACCTTTTAGTTAAGGCTAGTGCTTAAGGACAATGTTTCCCTACTGCTGAAGTAGAATTAATAAACTAGTTATTACTTCTATAGATTCTTTTGCTGAATTTGTGAACATATTAATATATAATATACATTGCATGTTATTTATACTACATACATCTATGTGTGTGTATATATATTCAGCTATACCTCGTCTCTTGCGGGCAATCAACAATAAATTTTATTTTTAATTACCTTATGTGTTATATGAAGACAACATATTAAAAGATACTTTGTGGGTTGTTATAAACTATGTAATTTCCCTGTGGGTTCTTATAACGACTACTAACGTCATAGAAGCCTTTTGTTATTATGTGCTTTTCTTGTGCTCAAGGTATATTTTATTCTTTGCATAATTAATAGGAATAATTCTTCACCTTCAATATAATCTTTGATGGCAATTTTGATACCATTAAAGCTCACATGAACTTTTGTTTTCTTTTAATGGATGGGTGTGTTTACTGGGAGGGAGTGGTGAGTGGGAATAGGACATAAAGCAGAAGTTATTGTGAAGGAAACAATTAGGATTATGTGGGTCAATCCCAGCATATGTTAGTTTATCTACTAAGATACCTGAAAACTTCACTAAGGAAAGTATTTTCAAAAGGATATAGAGTCTCAGGGAAAAATGATTAAATATTGAGCTCATGTTCGGGTAATCCATTCTCCTTTATAGGACTTCAATAGGGAAAAAATAAAAGGCCAAAAGCTATTTGTGGTTTGCATTTTTTCCCGGGTTTTCCATAATTTTGAAACTATGCCAGCATTCTGGCTTCATGTGAAGAAAGTAAGCGCTTTCAACTGAATCTAAGAGATTCCTCTTTAGAAGATGGTATTAACAGATCATTATTGGGGAACTTGGTGTTTTTTCAGGGAATGATGTACCTGGAAGAAAGACGGCTTGTTCATCGAGATTTGGCAGCCCGTAATGTCTTAGTGAAATCTCCAAACCATGTGAAAATCACAGATTTTGGATTAGCCAGACTCTTGGAAGGAGATGAAAAAGAATACAATGCCGATGGTGGAAAGGTGAATATCTTTTCAAAGCAATACTGTATGAAAATATAGTACTATCCCCTTTTATCCCCTTATATTTTATAGAAGGAAGCCCAGTAAACCTGGGATTAAAAATATCCAATTCTACCATTTCTTTTTTTTCCTCCTAGCCAGAGTAAAATATATAACATATTGCCAACTCCCATTACTCAAAAGTAGCTAAAATAAGGCAATGTGTGTTCTTGTGTTATGTTCAGTGTTGAAAAGTAGGTGGATACTTAGGCACTCTATAGAATAAACTTTTACCAAGGACTAGTTGAAAAACTGATTCTAACAAAGGGCCAGAGCTTCTTTCTCATAGATTAGAGAGAAGTCTGGCTACTACCAGGAACCATTACTCATTGGAAGGTTGCCACCTATTTAAATTTGCTACCTACCATACCAGATACAACTGGCTCTATTTTTTTTTCAGCTTGCCATAGTATATGATTTACCTATTTACTATGTTTTTTGTCTGAGTATCTCCACTAGAATATAAACTGCTATTTATATCCTCAGAGGCCTGAACTGTGGCACTGCCTCTTTTTCTTTTCTCACTCTCCATCTTTAGCCCCTGCCTGACAACTGTGTCCCTTCCTCTCTCACCTCCATATGGTCTCAGTCCGTGCCTTAGTTACAGCTCCTGGTTTTCCAATCAACTCCCTGTTTAGCTTGCCATTGTTGGCTGGCCAATTAGGGTAGTCTTCATGTGGATATCCCTCCTCTGACTTGACCTGAGTAAGCCTAGATCAGGATGGGCCAAATGAAGTATACATATGCAATCTTTAACCTATAGTGACCTATAAGCTTACACTAACAACAAAAAATTTGTTCACGTGTCATATGTTTATTATATACTTTATTAATCAAGGACCTTTTAAATATATATTATAAGTCTTTTGGACTGATAGATTTCCAAATGGTTATCATACATTTCTATCCTAAACTTTCATATAAATATCTATATTCAAATCTTTTCATAAGGCAAAAGAACACAATATTCATTTTTTTAAAAAAATGAATATTGAAAGGATTTGAGACCACAGCTTAGAAATTCACTACAAGAATGCACAGAAGTAGAAGTCTATAAATCACATGGCTTCACTTGTCTTGAGTACATACAGCTGTAGGATTTGTTTAAAGCAAGATTCATTATAGCTTTAAATGCCTAGTTACCATTAAGTCTTTATCAAGCCACATGTGATTTAAACTTCCTTCTTTAACACAATGTCCGTAGTCCATAAAGTCTGCTAACTCCTTGCCCATAGGGAAATTACTTTCAATGTGTCTTCTGTTCCCTTTCACTGAATATCATGATTCTGTCATATAGTTACCTTGATGTCACCTTGGTGAGCAGCCAACCTCATGATTTCAAATACTATTTAGTTTTAAGCTTTCAACTGCAAAGTAAAAGTGTTTATCTTTATTCCATAGAATCTAATTATATTCCCAGCTATATAATGCTGCCCTTCGTGGTTGAAACCATTCCACTACCCCATCATCAGAAGGATATGTGGGTGAAGTTGTTTTTTCTTTAGTGATGATGGATTTGTGCTGATCCTCTCACATTCTTTTATATAGTTCCTATTTTGAAAACCAGTACATATTTTTAATACAGGCTAGCCCAAATGAGGGAAGACATTTGTTGTTGGGAACAAAGCAAAGCTAACTTTTGAATTCATGATTTTAGGGATTTTAATGATTGAATTATATGGGAGGAGTAGGAAGGGGGTGAGTGAAGAAGGAATCCATTGTATTCAGATAAAAAGGAATACCTGAAAATGTAAGAACCTCATTTTTTGGGAAAATTTTTTAATATAATCACATTTTAAGTGGCCCTGTGCTAGGTATTTAAATTTGATATTATGAGTTATGATATTAAATAGTAACTTAATTACTGAGCACTAATCAAGAACTACAGAAACTGGTCCTTATACTAATTTACTTTTCTCTGTTTATGAAGCTTTTCTTTAAAAAATAAATATCTTTAAATTCACTTTATGCATTTTATAAATTTCAATTTGTGTTTATCATATTGAAGAATAAACTATATAGATGTAGATAAATTTGTATATATATGCAATAAAAAAAAAACAGTTGAGGCAAGTCCAGATACTCACATTTAGGAAATAAACATAAAAATTACTTTTTATGTAATTATAAAACTTTTGTTTCTTCTTTCTTCGTAGATGCCAATTAAATGGATGGCTCTGGAATGCATACACTACAGGAAATTCACCCATCAGAGTGATGTTTGGAGCTGTGGTAAATAAATCTTGTCTAGTGAATTAAGGCTTTTACATTTATGTAAAATATATTTTGGCTTACATTATTGTGTTAGAACTGTCTATTTATAAGCCTTCTTTCCAAAAGGAATTAACTCAGCAATTCCTAAAAAGAATAAAAACAAAACCAAGAACAAAATCACTTCTAAACATCATTGTTACCTGTCTTTTCTGTTATTTCCTAGTTCTCTAAAATGTGGTATACTATTATCTCTGCTGAGTTGGCTGTCATGAGCTCTGGTTTGGAGCAAAGTGGCTGATAACTTTGACAAAAACTAAAAACAAGTCATTTTAAATTTAAGGACAACTTCATAGAATCTCACAGCCTTAGCTTTCAACAACCCTTTGAAAATATCATCGAATGCAGTGAATGTTAAAAAAAAAACTTTTTACATTGGTATTTCTGTTCTTCAGTCAAATTATAGAGATTTTGTCATAGCTGAACAAATACTGAAAGCAGTAGGGTGAGAACAATGAAAGTGAGGGGAGAGGTAAGAGAGAAGACACCTTACTGCAGCTTTGATTTTAATTTACAAACTACTTTGGGTGTAAGAAATTTTAGAGCATGAATAATATAAATGATAAAGTGATTTTTATAATTAGAACATTTATTTAATTGTGGTTAACTCAATTGTCAGATGAGCTATTTAGCATCTGTCTGACTTAAGTTCTACTGTTATCAAGAATGAGTCAGCAGCTTTTTCTAAGTTTTATTATACCATATAAAATTAGCATTTTTTAACTCACAAATAAAAGCACAATGCCCAACGCCCATTTAAATAAAATAGATGGTGGTGGGGTTTTAAAGCTGGGTACAATTTATTCTATTCTGCTTGAATTTAAATTCAGTTTTTAACTTTTCTTTTTAGAAAAAGATTTAAGCCACATGATCACTAAAGAACTTACTACTACTCATCTAGGAAAGAATAAACGTAGGAGTTATTAAAATTTCCTTGAAGGCATCAGGTATTTCACTCAGCTTAAAAATTGAAACCGTTGTGTCTTTGAGGCTTAGACAAGTGTAGGAAGAATGCTTAGCAAAACTTAACTGTTAAGCTATTGTAAGGAGTAAATAGAAAAACAAATCTATCAAATATATTTTTTTCTATTTATGTTTCTCTGAATTAGATGTGGCAACCTGCTAAGGGCAGGTTTTAAATACCTTTAAAATAAGAAAAAAATAATTTGCTGGCAGAACAGTCACCTTTTTAATATTAAAATTGTCTTTTGGGGAAAATTCTGTTACTCAGGCTATAATATTTATCTTTATGTTGAGCTGCAAAAATCCCAGGAGCTATTCAGTAAAAATCAATCAATCAATTGATAGATAAATAAATATCTGTTTTGAAACATAGCCCAGGTCAACAACCCATAGGTTTTAAGATTTAACCTAGGGGATCCGATGTGGCTCAGTGGTTAAGTGCCAAAAAAAAAAAAATTAGCCTGTTTTAAGAATTTTGAGAAATATCTTAGCTGATTTCAAAAGGCATACAAAGCAGAGAAAGCAATATAATCTTGTTAACAGTGCAGCTTTGTGGACAATTGCCACGGGTTCATCTTTATTTTCATAAAACTAAACATGTATTGACTGTGGTATATGTCTTCAAATGATGGCATTTCAATGTAAGTTCTGAGGGTGTTTCTGGGTTTAGTTTTCCTGAGATTGGCATTCTACATACAGCCATCTCTTCTTAACCCTTAGTCATCACTCCCGTAAAATATATAATTGAATGATTATTAGCCGAAGTAGGGGTTTTGATGTTTCTGCTTTTGTTTTTTGTCTTTTTGTTTCTGTTTATTATATTTTATTGTTTTGATTTGTATCTTTCTTATAATCAAAGTTCTGAAATTTAGTTTTTTTAATGCTGGCACAGCTAACCCACCATTAAAAATAATTTTTAATTATTCACTTGCTAGATCATAAATAAGAGTTCCGTAGTATATATATTGCTTAAATCAGAAGCATTATTATCAGAATTGGCTATTTGCATGCTATCATTTAAGGTATTTGCTTTTACAGAGGGCATCAGTGTTCAGTGATTCAAGAAAGTCCTTTAATTATCTAAGGAATAAACCATTCTTTGTTCCATTCAATTTTGTGATGTCCACTTCATATATATCTTACACTTGGATTGTACCTCACTCAGGATGTCATATGTGATATGATATGACATATCATAGAAACAGATAAATATGACATATCTGTTCTATTACACCTCTTCTCTTTTTTTGTTAGTTAAAAAGAGGACTACAGTGCCTTACCATAACTTGAGATAATCAGAACCCCAGCTTAATCTTTAGGTTTTTTAATAGCAAAGGTGATCTGCCTTACCTCAAAATTAGTCAATATCAGATTTTGCCCGCAATCATATTTATTTGGTACTGAAGACACATGTATATAGTAAATGAATTGTTTTATATTTTGTAATGTGACGTAGTGCAAAATAGCCCAAGCTCTGCAAGTCTTAGCATTACTTTTAAGCAGAAATGGGGAACTGATTCCATATTCTGATCTTAACTCTAAATTGTTTCTGCTACCCATTAAAAATTCCAAGACAATAATAAGAATATTGAGTTCCTTTTGATTGGCCTTTATAGAGCATACTTTTGCCACTGGCATATTGCTGGTCTGTTCAAAGTATGTTGTTAATGTGCTTATGTAAGGATTTAATCTCCAATTTAGGAGTCACTATATGGGAACTGATGACCTTTGGAGGAAAACCCTATGATGGAATTCCAACCCGAGAAATCCCCGATTTGTTAGAGAAAGGAGAACGTTTGCCTCAACCTCCCATCTGCACCATTGATGTTTACATGGTCATGGTCAAATGTAAGACTGCAAAATAATTTCATCATCACCATCATCATTCTTAGTAAACCAGATTAATCTAACTGTATAATGTTTCTCTGTATTTTAAAATATTGATAAATTAATAAATATGCAAAAGTAAGCAAAGTATAAACACCTGTTTGCTGTGATTATTCTTGATATGAAATAATATCATGCTTCCATGCCATTAAGTCTAAATTATATAACTCTTACTCTTTTATTCATTTCACTTTGATTCTTATCATTTCCATGACAATCAAATTGTCTATCATTACAAATTATAGTCACAATAATATTGGTTATCCTTATGGGAAAAGACAAGACTAAATAAATGATTAAAATATAAAGAAAGAGAGCTTGAAACTGAAAGCTCAAATGTTAATTAAAGGGAAATACGTTTACCAGTTTTAGTTAGGAGGAATTAGTGAGGGGGGTGGGGTGGGAAGAAATGAACCTACAGAGAACTAAAAATATTATGAATGTTTAGTTTTTTTCAATTTGATTATTTGTTTACATCTAACTCTCTTACTTTTCCCCCTTTCTATGCCCCAGACACATAAGTATTATAAATGTGCTTTGAAAGCCGAAGCCCTTAATTTAAAAAGAATTAGTGAAGTCTCTAGAGTTTCTGACTTAATTTAAGGGAGATTAACATGCAACAATCTCTCTTGTATAATCTGGGTTTTCCCCCTTTTGATTTACACAGGGTTAGCAAAGAAACAAACTGGTGAAGGTGAATAAGCATCTTATTAATAAGAGACTTTGGACCCAGGTCTACTCAGATTTATATTCATGACATGTGTGATACATTCTGACAGTGAGGGAAGAAATTTTAAAAAGTGCTTTCCAGTTCAGGTCAGCGTGCCCTTTTCTCTAAGCATAGTTCTATTTACTCAATATTTAGATAGCGAGAGACTGATACTTCACTGTGAAGTTAACCTTTATAGTTCCAATAGTTCCAGAAACACCTATTTTCTCATTAGCATCTTGGGGTTGACAAAGAAAAAAAATTTAATGGATACATATACAATATAAAGCATAGCTGAGGATGGAGAATTTGAGGTTTTTAGAAAGAAATAACCAGGTAGCATTAATGATTTTAAAAATTACACCCAAAGACTTGCCAGAATAAAATTTGGAATCCCAGAAAAGGGAGAAATAGGCTTTATTGAATCAAATATTGATCAGGGGACATCTATGAAAGAAAGTTGAAAAAAATGCATGAATTATATAATATGACCCCAGAACTAGTATGGGAGATGAAGCTTCATTTACATCTTCTGATGAAATGATATAAAACTAGGAAATCATTTTGCCTACTAGAGAGTTTTCCTTGCTTTTAGGGGTTTTAATATCTAAGAAGAGGGTCATTTGGGAAGAAAACCAAGGAAAGCTTGGTCCTTTTATTCTTGCCATCTCATCATACAGCGCTTAGGAAGATAAAGCCCATTTTATCTACACTCTCTGCTAAATAATACATACCTTGACAGTTGCTGATAGTAATTTTATGCTTGGTAAGCTAGTACTGAGATAAGCTAATGGCAATTGCTGGACAAACATTACCAATAACTTTACCTTAGTTTTTTTCCACACAGAAAAAAGTAGCATGAAAAAGTTGCTTTCTATTTCTCCCCCTTTGTGCCAGTGTTCAGCTTTGTAACTAAATCTTCCCCTCCATGTTACTCTTGGTACAAAATGATATATTTTATTTCAATCACCTCTTCTATAACCATCAAAGTAAAGTTTTTACAAAACTACCTCCACACCAATGGGAAAAAGAAACTCTGAGCTTGTATCAGTAACCATAGTTAGCCTGGGTTCTATTTTCTAGGTAAAAAACAAACTTGAAATCTAATCAGCAAAATAAAAATTTTACCTTTTATTTTATAGTATATTACATTTAGCTGTGAATATTGGATTGAGACAATCTCACCTATTGAATTCTTTGTTATTGAAATATTTTTCATCTTTTAGCTTATATTTTCATAAAGTTTAAATCTTGTTTCTTTTTTCTCATTATGGATATAATGA
The DNA here is from genome assembly GCA_029593785.1 of Cabassous unicinctus. Classification (NCBI taxonomy): domain Eukaryota; kingdom Metazoa; phylum Chordata; class Mammalia; order Cingulata; family Chlamyphoridae; genus Cabassous; species Cabassous unicinctus. The sequence goes on along the minus strand of JAQZBX010043755.1, from coordinate 10,143 downwards.
CTTTCTGTGTGTAAATTTCTAGGTTGGATGATTGACGCTGACAGTAGACCTAAATTCAAGGAATTGGCTGCTGAATTTTCAAGGATGGCTCGAGATCCTCAAAGATACCTAGTTATTCAGGTTCGTAGAATTGACTTAACGTTTTTAAGACTTCTTAGCACTCAACTTTTTATTACTATTATCTGTAAGTCATGTTTGTTATTATAATTATCTCTTTTCTGTATCAAAGAAGATAGATTTTTTTTAATCTTGTCCATGCTTGAAGATAGTCAATCAAAATTTTCAATGTTATAACATTGAAAATACTTCCTAGAAAAATATTTTTTTACTGTATGTTTTTTGATTTTGCAGTTATAGAATATCTGCAATAACTCAGATTCGAATGAACTGATGCACATAGGAATCAAATAACAGGCCAAATAAATGTTTTATATCAAACACTAGTAAAAGGGGGGTTGGGTAATTTTATATTTGTAATTTTTTTCAATGATTATTTTTACTCAAACCATAAATAAATGGGCCTTGGATGACATTGAGTTATGGCTCTGATATAAAACAAGTTAGCCTTTATCTTCACATTAATAGCCTTACATGAAGACAAAAACCATGTATTAGATCATCTTGTGATTTCCAACTGTTTTTCCCAAATTAACGTATCAACTGAAATTGTTTACCAAAAAAAAAAAAAATCACAAACCTTTGGGAAAAAAAAATGAGAAATTATGTTTAAGAAATAGGTAGTATAACAAGGGTTTTGGTTTCTCACCTACACTCATTTATTCTACCTGCAACTTGTGCTGTCATTTGAATGCCACCACTTTAATAATGTAGCCATTATCCTATAGAACAAATCATGGAGCCTACACTATCAAACCAACCAAATGAACGGTAATTAAAATAATTTAAATTTTGATAAGTCAATTGTCCCCTTATTTTTTCTTTGAGATACAACTCAAAGACCATTTGTCAATGAAATAGATATTGCTTCCCTCAAAGCATCCCTAGCATTCTGCTTTGTCTCTAATGGCATCTGTCACATTCTTCTTATATTAAATGTATCTAATCTTGTCATATAGAACCTATTAGATTATATATTTCTTTATGGCTAAGAGTTATGCTAAAGAATTATTTTTTAAATTAATTCATTAATTTTCAACCATTCGAAAGTATATAGTTTTGCTTCAAAGTCCAGATATTTAAGATGTAGACTCATAACATTTTTTTTTTTTGGATTGATTGATGGGCAATTATTTAGGGTGATGATCGTATGAAACTTCCCAGTCCAAACGACAGCAAGTTCTTTCAGAATCTCTTAGATGAAGAGGATTTAGAAGATATGATGGATGCTGAAGAGTATCTGGTCCCTCAGGCTTTCAACATCCCACCTCCCGTTTATACTTCCAGAGCAAGGATTGACTCAAATAGGGTAAGAATTAATTATATACTAGTACCATATTATTTCTGAGAAGTGAAACCATGTAAATAGATTGTAAGCACAAAAATTACAAAATAATTCTATAGCCCCAATCAACATAATTCCTAGATTAAAAACATATACGGGCAAAAGATATGCCAAGCTTGCCATATATAGATACTTTTGAATACATATTTGGGCAATGCCATATGCAACTCTGAAATATCTTCAAGATTTCAAAATGAGAAATGTTTTCCTCTTCTGAAGTGAATTAAATCTTAAGTTTTTAAAATCTATAACCATGTCAAAATAAGGGTACATGTACATTAAAAAATGGAAAATTTTTACCAAGGTAAGCCTTCTTCTTTTCTTTCTCTATAAGATAAAATAACTTATTACTTAAGAGGTAATATGAGCTCAACTCAATCCACTCATTCAATATTTTCCGTCAATTTGAAATTGAAACAGAAAACTGTGCAATCCTTTTAACTAAATCAATCAGATTGGTGCTATGCTGAATAATTTCCAAGATACGGATTTAGTATCTCCACGACTTAGTTTCCTCATCTGTTAGACACAATAGAACCAATCTTGTATGATTATTGGGCAATTAATTGGGAAAAAAAATTGCAGAGTACCTGTAGTGCCAGATCAATATTTATTTCCTCTTTTCTGAATCATCAAAATTTCATTTTTTCTTTTTTCCTTGTCATCTTAAATCATAAGTAATCACATTTTTCTTGTAAAGTTTTATACCCACTATCTATAAAAAGCCTATTCACACATTCACTACTTGGCAAGCAAATTATATGTGTGGATGTTTATCTAGAGAACTGATAGATACAAATGCAAGTATCATCCAATTTATAGCTGTGGTTATTGTTAGATATTCTTTTAATATTATTTGAAACACATTTATCAAAATAGTATAAGAAAGGCACATACATTAACATGGTATAAATAAGAGAAGCTACTTCTACAAACTTCAATTTTCTACATCTGTTAATTGAGGATAAAAAAATTATTCACAGAATATCGTGTGGATTAACTTCTTAGTATATGTAAGCACATTGCCTGTTGATGGGCATTTAGTAGATGTCTTAATAGGTTTTAGCTTCCATTGCTGCCTTTATTCTCTGTAGATATATTTATTTAAATACATACTGCCTGATGATGGTCAATTAAATATTGAGTATAATTTTTAAATTTCTAAATAGATTTATTATAATGTGGGTAAGTTTTGTCTTTTTCTTTTCTTTTTTTTTATTAGAGCAGTTGTAGGTTTACAGAAAAATCATGTAGAAATTACAGAGTTCCTATATACACCCTCACATATACACACTTACAGTTTTCACTATTAATGTTTTACATTAGTATGGTACCTTTGTTACAACTGATGAAACAATATTATTTTAATTATACTATTAGCTATAGTCCATATAGACAATAGGGTTTACTCTGTGTTATATAGTCCTAGGTTGTTGTTTTTTATTTTTTACTCTGGTACCATGTACACAACTTAAAATTTCCCATTTTAACCACCTTCAAATATACAATTCAGTGGTGTTAGTTACATTCACAATGTTGCATTACCAAAACTTTTCCAAGACATCAAGCAGAAACTCTGTACCAATTAAACATTAACTCCCCATTCCTTATCCCACCCCAGCTTCTGGTAACTTGTGTTCTAGTGTCTGACTCCATGAATTTGCAAATTCTGATTATCTCGTATAAGTAAGATCATACAATATTTGCCTTTTTGTGTCAGGCTTATTTCACTCAACATCTTAACAGTTCACCCATGTTGTAGCGTGCATCAGAACGTCATTCCTTTTATAGCTGATTAATATTCCTTTATATGTATTTATCACTTTTATTATCTGTTGGGTTGCTTCCATCTTTTGGCAATTGTGAATAATGTTGCTATGTACATCAGTATGCAAATATCTGTTGAGTCCCTGCTTTCAATTCTTTTTGCTATATACCTATAAGTAAGATTGCCCAGTCATATGATTATTCTATATTTAACTTTCTGAGGGACTGTCAAACTGTTCTCCATAGCAGCTGCACCATTTTACATTCCTGCCAAAACTGAATGAGTGTTCCTATTTTTCTATGTCCTCTCCAACACTTATAACTTTCCATTTTTTAATAGTAGCCATTCTAATGGGTTTCAAATGGTATCTCATTGTGATTTTTATTTGTATTTCCCTGATGGCTAATGATTTTGAGCGTCTTTTCATGTTCTTATTGGACATTTGTATATCTTCTTTGGAGAATCTCTAACCATTTTAAGTTGTGTTTTATTTATTCAGCACTTGCCCTGTTACTGCAACTCTTTAACTGTTTTCCAGATGTCTGAGGAAGATGGCTTTGTCAGTTTTTGCTAGTTGTTCAAAGATTATGTGGGGGGATGGAACCCAGGAGCATTCTTATTCTGCCATCTTGGTCAACCAGAAATCCCTGTCTTTTTGAGTGACCTGTTATATTAGCTTGGCATATGAAATTAAAATGTAAATGCTACTATAATATTAGCTGAATAAAAATAGCTAATATACTTATATAAAGATATTTCTATTTTTAGAAAATTTAACTTAATATAAAGCTCCAAAGCTTGCTTATTTATAGAAGAAGTTGTGGTTTCAATTGTCACAGGATTATTCAGTCATTTGTGACAAGATTAAAGATTAAGTGTTCTATCTTTTAAAAACATTCCAGCCAATTCACAATTATCCAGACCACCGAAAGACAGAGGATGTATCATTATTTCTCTACTTCTTCCAGATCTAATAAAAAGTTACAATATTAACAAATTTGTACTTTTTTTCCACTTTTTGCCCTCTCTCTCCCAGGATGCATATAAATGTGTTGAGAAATGGAGTAAATATTCGAAGAAATGAAGGAATAAGAAAAATAAAGGAGTTTGGTATCTCAAAAATTGGATCAGTTTCTAAATAATTGAATGTGGGCTAGAAAATACGATTTTATATGCTTTATTTTGTACCAGTATCACTTTACCCTCAGATTTAGATTTCATTGTTTTGACAAAGATATTTTGGTAAGGCTACCACACAGAGTATAATTACTTCTGAGATTTTTAATTACTAAAATTTTAAAAATAAATCCCAATAAATGTTTTGTCTCCCCTATAGGATTTATGATAATGTGCTAAATATGCTTCCTAATATGCATAAATAGAAATCTAAGCAAAATTGTAATGCAGGAACAATAATGCCATTTCAATAATGACATTAAAAGTATGAGAGTCTCAAGTGAGTTTGTTTTTACAGTTCCATACATCAAAATTATGAGCTCTTATTTTATGAAATAATAAAAATACTAATAGTAATATCAACTAAAACTTATTGAATGCTTACTGTAAAACAGATACTGTGTTAAGTGCCTTAAATTAACTCATTTTTACTTCATGAAACCCTATGAAGGATGTACTATTAGTCCCATTTTAGGAGTTAAGAAAATTGAGCTATGGAGAGTTTAATTAGCTTACACATGAAAGGGGCAAAGCTAGAAATTGAGTCCAGACTTCAATAGTCCCACATGGTGGCCATATTTCTAAGATAATGAGGGAGTGGGGAGGGAGTGTGCTACTTTCAAGTTGCTGTAAACTTCTTGCTAATTATGGAACTCACAGTTTCCATTCATTTAATAGTGATGTGAATGAAAGAAACTAAATTGGAAATCAGAACTCTCACATTCTAGAACCAACTCTGATACTTTAGCCTTGATCAAATAACTTACTAAGTTACTTTTCTTTTTTCTTATATATATTTTCATTTTATTTTATTTATTTATTTTTAGGTTAATCAAATTTTTTAAACAATTTATTGAAGTATCCATACATGAACATACATACACTATAAGTGTTCAGTAAACATCATGAACTTACAAAACAAACTTGCATAACATCATACAGAGCTCCCACACATCATCCCCCCCAAACACCCTGCATTGTTGTGAAACATTTGTTAACAAATAATGAAAGAGCATCGTCAAAGTATTACTACTAACTATAGTCCATATCTTCCTCCCCTATACATTTTTCAAAGGATTTATTTATTTATTTACTTTTATCCATGTTTAGCCCCCCGTTTTTGGCTGTTTCTGTGTCCATTCACTGGGCAACTCTCTGTGTCTGTTTCCTGCCCTCTCTTCTCATCCTTCTCCTGTCTTCTCTGGGATTCAATCCTCGGACTCTCCAATGTGGGAGAGAGGTATCTCGTCTTGGCTTTCCCTTGTGTCACTCTCCTGTTACGTCATCATCTTTCTGCATGACTCGCGGGGCCTGGTGTCACACCCATGCACAGGACCTGGTGGCCACGTGCCTTCTATATTTTTCTTTTTTTTCTTTTTACCGGGAGGTCCCGGGGATCAAACCTAGGACCCTCCATATGGGAGATGAACGCCCAACTGTTTGAGCCACATCTGTCCCCCTGCTATATCTCTTAAGGTTGACCAAAGATACCCAAAGTTACAGTCTTCCCATAAAGGATGGTCATATAATAAATCAGGCTTAGTTTATCACCAGCATTCTAAAAACCAGATCTAGGGAGAAAAACTAGGTCTGGGGACACATGCGTGGTTTATAATATAGCGAATGTTTAGCCTATGCTGATTATCACAAAATCAGGACAGCGAGAATATTTGCATACTAAGTTTCTTTACTTCAATGACAAGAAGATTGAACTAGATCTTTTTTATTTAAAATTTTATTTTATATCAATTTTACAAGTTACTCAGCTAACCCGAGATAATAACTGCAATAACAATAAATCTGCTTTAGTCAGCAGTTACACTCACCCCTTATTTTTGTTCATTCCTCAGTCTTGAGGGATTTGGTACAGTGTCCACTCTGCTTCAGGCTGAGAAGGATCATAAATATTATGCGACAGAGAAATGATGAGATGTTTGAACTATAACATTTTTAAGCTCCTTCTAATTTAAAAATTACCATAGAAGGACTTTCACAATAATTACATTTTATGCATTTATATTATATTTTCCTCTAAAGAATATTCAATTGAAAAATGGCCAAAAGCCTTTTGGGTTACTTCTATAAATAACTTTTTTCCCTATGTGATTGAACATAGCAGAGAAAAATCTAAGGATACAAGTTAAAGAGGCATCTCAGCTAAATGACATAGTAGCAGAAACTTGTGACATTACGAGATTATACTGGTTGCAGTTTACCATGGATTAATATCAATTCTAGCAATGGCTGCTACTTGAATGATAAATGATTGTTGTCTCAGTATGTAGGTTTTACATTTCATCCAAAATATGTCAAGACTTCCTACACAATATCCTTGACATCATGATTGAGATTTTTTTTTAATCTAGAGGAAAGATCTCTTCTTACATGGACACTCTATATCACTAGGTATTTGTCTCAAAGTGTTCTCCATCTAAGTAGTAATAGTTTAAATTGTTCAATTCATTACAATAAATGGGTAAACAAATTAATGTATTAAGTGTTTATCATGGGGTAGGCACTGTGCGAGACAATGAGGGTATAGACTTGTACCCTCAAAGAGTTTATATTCTAGTTGAGGAGATACTGTTTTGGAGAGTTATACAAGGTATTATAGGAAAAAGGCAAAGGAAACTAAATCTGCTTAAGAGGATATAGAAAGTCATTTTAGCTGCATGTTGATGAAACACCAGGATCTAGTTTGGAGCAGAAGTGGGTTTTAATGGGGCACATCTGAAGGATTAAAGGGAAGGCAAAAACAAACCAACAAACAACAGAACACCTCAACATAAACAAAGTCAAGATGTGTTTCTAAATTGACCTTTTAAATCCTAGCTTTTAAATATTTCTATATCGCACAAGCTGGAGAGCTCTTGTATTGGCCAGAGGAGGTGGGATGGGCCTTCTCCCTCCTTTCCTATTGTTTGGCAATATTATGAAGTCTTGAAACATAGTTTGGAAATCTCTTGCTTCTCATTACATCATCCAGTTCAAGACCAAATCCTTTCTGGCTTTCCGGAAAAACAGCTCTCAAATTCCTATCTTCTGTTTCTTCTGCCATGTCTCTAATTCCAGTCCTCATCATTTCACAGGAATTACTACAAAATCTCCCAAACTGTTCTCTGTGTCTTCAGATGTTCCTGTTCAGTTCTCCTAATCACCAATACCAAACTCTTACCATCTTGTCAGTTGTTTTCATAAAACATCTGAATATTTTTGTGAAAATATGCTTAATTTTAAATGTAATGTTTACTTTGGGTTAAATGAAAGACAAATGTGACTAGTTCAAATGCTTGATATTTGAGTACTACCAATTTCTTTCATTTTTTGCTTAGCTTCATTTATTTAGAATACACCTTTCTAATATTTTCATCAATGTGATAAACTTGAATGTTGTGTTTTATTAGATCTTTCTTTATATGATATATAATCCTATTGCCACTAACAGCTGAAGGATTTCTGAACATTTATCCTGGAAATGTCTGGGTCATTCCAGCTGACTAGTCACTGTAATTCATTCTCCACTACTCTCTACCTCCACACACAAATTGCCCGAGTGGCATTACCCTAAAGTCGATCCCTTTTGAAATATTGATTATATCTCTTACAATACATTGGTGCTTTCTGTTTTAGTTTAATAGTGTGCGTGGGTTGGTTGGTTTATTTTTTGGTCTTAGCACCCCTCCCCAGCCGTCTAGCCCTTGCTCCCATCCAAGTTCATGGAAATTACAGGAAATATTAAAAAAATGGTCCTGATCTCTCTGATTTTCAACTAATTTGAGAGGGTTCCTCCACCTTCAAATGGTTAGTTCTATACAGCAAAATATCAGGGAACTTTTTGTTCAATACTTTCTCTATGGTGCCCTTCTTAAAATCTAGATATGTTATTTTAGTTATACTTCTCTTTGTTAGATTTGCATTTCTTTAACAAAGAACCATTTTCCCTTTGTTTCCCATTGGTATTGTCCTTTTATTTTTCCATGACTTCCTAAGAATTTTCCTAGAGTATAGGAAATTACATCTTGTTAAACATAATTGTAATCCCCCTCGAGTACCTGATCTGGATTCTTCATTTAACCTTATCTCTAGGAATTGCCAACAAAATTAATCTATTCCTCAGTTTTTCAAGTAAGAGATCATTTTTAGACTTCTTTCTCAAATCTCATCTCCATTTGTTATAAAAATAACTTCCAGCAGATTTGGGCTTTGGTTAGCACCTCCTTATTGTGATACAATATTATTTCCTCTATAGTTGTTTGTTTTTTTTCCTTTAAGGACTCTGCCTTTTCTATTCCCAGATGATTGCCTATATTTCTAAATTTCAACACTTTCCCTTATAATAAATCTTATTCTTATTCCTTCTGTCTCCAGTCTTTAGACAGATTTATATTCCAGACTTCTGTGTATATAAAACTGTATTTGAATGCTTGTAAGCTCATGCTTGCACATGTAATAAAGATGGAATAACTCCTAGAATAATTTCCTAGAATACAGGAAATCAGAGTGATGATTTTTTCCTGGGGTGAAGAAGGAACCAAGTAGTTAGGCTTTCTATCCTCAAAGTTAGGGAAAGAGAAAGAGTTGACAGTAAATGCAAACACTAATTAAATAATTAGTGCCTGTGCATAAAGTTTCACACTCCCATTTAGACACAGATACCAGGCTTTCCTTATATCTACAAAATAATCTTTTCGCCTCTCCTTTGCACTTCCTTTTCTTTCTTTTTTCCCCTTAGCACGTTTGTTCTGATCTGGAAATTCATATCAACTCGATTTTCCCTGAATACAAATATAACCAATGTGGTTTGCCCTCAGGCCTACTATATAAATCAACTCTAAGTATAGTAATTTGCACCACTGAGATGCCCTCTTGTATTATGAGATGGAGGTATCAGTAGTGGTTTACTGGTTTACATGGTAGAGTGTCAAAGCTGGAAGGGTTTTTAAAGTCCTAGTACAAACTCTCTCATTTTACAGATGCACAAACTGATACTGGAAGAGAGAAAACCTACAGCTCAGTGTCCTGCTTCTAAGGGAGAGGTAGGAAGCCATGCTCCAACCTTTCATATCTAAACCTAGCATTCAATCCTCTATTTGTTCCATCTGTTTTGTACTTGTTACATGATGGAAATTTTTATTTGACTTCAAATCTAATGAGATTTAGTATCAATTGGTTTAAAAGGTTCCTGCAGGGAGTACAATGAGAAGCCAGAGACCCTGTTGCTGTTTTGCCTCTTCTGTTTATGTGTCCGCAAGGCTCACTGTAATCAAGAGTTAATAGCTTAGGAGGATCAAATAGAATTGATAGAGCCAAGATGGAAGCAAAAAGCAGGGGGAACAATATCTTTATTGGGACTCAGTAATTACGTGCTTAAAGATAAAATGTTCCTTAAAAGTTTTACAGTGTTTTAAAAATTTTCAAACACTAACCTAAATATATTTAGTGATCATCTATTTATGTGTTAGGCTCTATTCTAAGCTTCTTATATTTATTACTCTTAATCTTTACAACAAAGACAAGTGGAAAGAATATTCAATTTCACAAAGACAGAAAACAACATAGAACAGTTGTTGTTGTTGTTTGCTAAGCCTAAAAGCAAATATGGTAGAATGTGAAGTTTGAACCCAGATCTGTCAGCCCTGTCTTTGCTTTTTAACTCCCACCCTTTATTCTGTAAAAGAAATGGCAAAATCAATACATCATCTCTAAGAAATAATAATTAAGCAAAAAAATGTGTTAC
>JAQZBX010043754.1:7043-21668 GCA_029593785.1 Cabassous unicinctus | reverse complement strand
CAAACAATATGTTATACAATATATTTAGTTCATAGTAATGCATTCATACAGTATTTGTCCTTTTGTGTCTGGCTTGCTTCACTCAGCATAATGTCCTCCAGATTCATCCATGTTGCCATATGCTTTACGACTTCATTTCTTCTTACAGCTGCATAATATTCCATCGTGTGAATAGACCACAGTTTCTTTGCCCTTTTTATTTCTTCTTTGGACGATTGTCTTTTCAAGTCTTTCGGCCATTTTTAATCAGGTAGTTTCTTTTTATTGTTGAGAGACTCTAGGGGAAGTCTGCTTTAAGTCCTCTTTGCCTTGGTTTCCTCATGTGTACCTAATGTGCTCCTCATACTACCTAACGCATTATGTGATCTTCATGAGACGATCCATTTTTTTTTTTTTTAATGTAAAACAATCTTTAACAACCCTCCACAATGCCATTTTGAGAGCTTTTAGTATTGGCATAAGGTATTAAGCAAAACTTTAGACCAAGTTATTAATTTTTATATTATTCTGTTTCTGAAATTGTGAAGATGAGGTTTGGAAAAAGAACATTGTACTATGAATGGAATATTTATTAATATTTAGGCATGCTTAGTCTTTCTTCCTTTTCAGGTAATGTCCTTGAAAATCACCTCCTGTAAATATGTGCTAGGCAGCTTGCTTCCTAGACTGAAGTAATTTACACAATGATACATTTACTTAATGTATCTTGTGTGCTGCTTACTGAAAATCTATACAATTATTAAAGTGATGCAATGCTTTAGCCATACTGTAGTTACCTTAGCAACTTGTTGCAATGTAGGTTGTAAATAAATGCCTCTTTTATATTCTGAACAATAAAAAAAAAATGGTTATGCCCTATAGGCTACTTTAAAATGACTTGAAGAATGACATAGTTTGGCATTTTAGTTTCATAACAGGAATATCAATTCAGCTGTAATATAACATCATTTCTGATAATTTTATAGTTCTTTATCTAAAAGTAATCTATTACCAACTCAGTTATTTTTTTAATGAACTAGTCATATATATATTTATTGAAAAAGATAATATTTAGGACTCCATTCTGCAAGTCACTGTTTTAAGGGTAATGAATAAAAGAGTGACAAAATACAGTCCCTGCCCTTCTGAGTACACAACCCAGTATGGCAGATAGACTATAAACATGGTAAATATATATAAAAGTAAAGCAATATAAATATATAGAAGGGCTGGGGTGGGGGAGCAGTTATAGGGAGGTATGCAAGTAGCAAGGTGGTTCTTATTTAAAGAGTTGATCAGAAAGCCTCTTTGGGGAGGTGAGGATTAGCCATAGAAGGAAATGAAGAAAGCATGTCTCTTCTGGAAGATTGCTCCAGGCAGAAGAAATAAGAACTCTACAAATTCCAGAGACAGAATGAAGGCCAGTCTAGCTAGAGGTTGGTGTAAACTGTAGGGAGCAGGGAGAGGCAAGAGTGGAAACATGAGAGCAATTAAGAACTCACTGCTGTAATCCAAAGAGAAATGATGGTAACATAGTCCAGAGTCATAATAAAAATAATAAAAGTAATGATACTTAGCTCTTTTTAAGACGTATTTGGAAAGAATTCACAGGTCTTGAGGCCTTCATGAAATCCAGGAGCAGCCTCCTTTACAGGTTGCAGAGATTAGAGCAAATTTCATCAATTTGTAAGCGCTGACATTGACTTCAAAGGTTATCTCACCCAATTTCTCACCTGCTTATGGACTCTCCTTACATTCTACCTGCAGATGGTCATTCAATCTTTTTGAATACATAAAAGCATGACAATCTTTTTGGGTTTTTTTTTTCTTATATTGAAACTAAAATTGGCTCTCTGGACCTGGTTCTCGCTTTGGAATAGGACAGAAAAAAATGCTACTTCCTCTATAACTATTATCACTCTTTAAACTGATCATATATGATTACCATACATATATATATATATATAATATATATATGATCACAGTCTTTAAAAGGGTGTTCTGTGGAATTCTATGGTCAAATAACTTGGGAAAATACTACAATAGGTAAACCTCTGTGGAAAATTACCCCAAGCACATTAGCAAAAATGTGAGAATAAGTGCAGTAAAGAAATCTTTTCAATTTTGATCAATACAGTGTTCCAAAAACTTATTCTGTGATGGAAACCTTACATTTTTTCACGTGAGACCTATTCATATTTCAGTAAACTGGTTTATGTGTCATATTCATTATAATGCTGAGACACAATACTTTTCAACCATTCTACATATGACACAATATCCAGATTCTCCTATAATGCTGGCTAGTTTCTGTTGTACAGATTATTTTGACAATATACATTCAGATACATGGCAGAAAATAAATGTGATCTGAGTAACAGTATATTTACTGTGGCTATTACTTCTTGTATACTGGAATCCACCTTCCCTTTGAAGCAATTTAAGACTATTTTAACTGTGTAGTAACCATGTCACATTTTCCGTCAAGATAAACACAGATGTCCTCTCCAGAGAAAGATTTGCCAACGCATTTCCTCCCTATATAGATGATGTTTTTAACATACAGTATAGACTTGGAATGCCTGTTGTTTTCAGCAGGAATGAAGAGATTGCCAAATCATTTTCGTTCTTGATTACATTCTTGCTTTTATTGGCAATGTCTTCCTGGTTTGTGTCACCTCCATCCTTTATATGTTTTTCACCCAGGCAAAAGATAGAGGTAATTGGAATTGCTTTCTTGAAAGTAAAATATATCATCATATTATCACCTGATATACATAACAGCCTCTCTCCTATTTAAAAAGTATATACGTTTGCTTGGTCTTAGATAATATATATAGATTCTTTATGCTTCCTACTTACTTTTCTAAATTTTCTTATAAATCATTAGATTTTTAAAAATTTGCTGTTTTTTTATGATTTGAAGCTCTCCTAACCAATGTATATTTATCAGGGTTTACCCTTACTGCCTTTTATAAAATCAAAACATTTGCTATTTTCCCTTTTTAATCTCTCTCTAGTGCTCTATGATGTCTCAAAGTTCTCCAAGAGTAATCCTGAAGTCACATTTACAAATGCTTTGATAATATAATTCTTTGACTCTACAGATTGAAATCACTTTACAACTGAAGCTTATTTTCCGCATGCAGTTATACTAGAGGTGGAGGGAGCAAAGAGAAGTGTAAAGGCAATTAGATATGGGTTATAACTAAATCATTGCACTGAAGTCATGAAGAGAACAGTTAGATGGATACTTTCAAAGAAGAAGAAATTGATTACCTTTTTTAAAAAAAGAAAACTCGTAACCCAGAAAAATAGATAAAATGCATTTACTGAGATTTTACCATGTGCTCTTTTTTTTCTTCCAAAAATTCACTGTTTTGGGCAAGTGGATCATTGCTTTCTTGGATTTTGTGAACATTGGCAGCAACTGAGTCTATAACTATGTTGCTTTATCTCCCCACTAAGAACACTTGCAAGTTGGCACTCTTTCAGAAAGACTTACATTTATCTTACTGTCAGTACACTTCTTGGAATAGAAGCAATACTTTGTCTTCTTGATGTTTGCAAAGCTTTAGAAAAACCCAACATCAACTGACAGAGGGTTGAGGCATGTTGCACAACATTCAATTTAACAATGAAATTTTTCATTGATGTTTTATGTTATGTTACTGGCTTTAGAATAAAATTTTAGCAACTATTTCTCCAGAATTATATTCTATTAAGAGACATAATTCTTTGAATGTAGAAATATGAAAAAAATTACAGAATCCTTTCCTTGGCTAAAATATTTTAGAAGCTATACATTTTCAAGGTGACAAAAGCTTACTTATGCACTACTGTGTCCTATTATCAACTACTCCATGGCATTGTCACATGGAGATTCCATTACTTTAGGCTCCCAATTATATTATTCATATAATCATATTTTATTGATTAAACATTTCAAAATCTATGTTTTCTGCATGTATGTGTATGCAAAACCAAAAGTATACAAAAACAAAATAGTTTAATGCATTAATATTTGGTACTATGTAGGCACAAAGTCTAGTGAGGACAAAAAAAGGCTTATAATTTAAAAAAAAAAATAAGACAAAAAATAAAATTATTCTAGAGAAATTTAAGGATAATAATAAGAAACCTATTTAATAATTCTGAGAAAATGAATTTAAGTAAAAAATAACTTGTGGCAGAGAAATGATGGCTTCTAACTTGAACATCAGTTTTCTATTTTCTTCTCAGTAAGAGGTCTCCAATTATCAGCTGGGCATATTGCCACATAGCTAAAAGAGAACAGCTTGCCTTACAGTTCTGGTGACCAAGTGGCAAAGATCTGGCTGAAGATTTATTAGCAGAAGTATTATGTCAGAGGTTGCCTTTTCACCTCCCTCTATCTTATTCTATTTCATGACTGGAGTTTCAGCTGACCTCCTGGATTACAAAAGGGAATGGAACAGTAATGGTAGCCACATGCAGAAGTACTATATTGTTTCAGTCATGATATCACTCACAACTAAATCTAACCCTTATGACCTATAGACAATACTTTATGCATTCCCAATTGAATCACATTAATATTCAGGATAAAGTCCAAATTCATCCCAGAATTCAAGACTCTTAACAACTTCGTCTTCAAATTTATAGTTTCATAATTTCTTCCAAATGCATTCTTCCACTTATTGTCTTGTATATGACAATTATTTTGTGCATGGCAATTTTTTGTGCATGGCAATTTTGCTTCTTGTTTACGAACACCTTTTCACTATTCCACTCATTTTATCTTTTTTTTCCCATTGGAAAATCGTTTTTTATTGAGGTCCCACCAGTTGCACAAACCGTTTTTGACATCAAGTTCCTTCTTCCTTTGCAATTTGGTCTTTCTTGAGTAGTCTCATGAATGCCTTTTTCTCCTCCACGGTCTAGAAGCGGCCATGGCCAAACTTGGAGGGGGTGTTGATGAACTTGAGATCAATCTTCTCCAGGGCCTGGCATTTGGTCTGCACCAGCAAGGACTTGCAGAGGGTAAGCACCACTTCTTGATCCCCACCACACAGCCTTTCAGCATGACAAAGTCATTGGTCACCTCACTGCAGTGGGCAAAGCCTCCCAGGGGTTGATGCTCTTGTTAGACAGCTTGTAGCAGGTGGAGGCATTGTTCTTGATCAGCTTGTCGTCCTTGATAAGGTAGACCTGGCCAATCTTGTAGGTCTTCTTGTTGATCTCAGTGCAGTGGTGGTAACCTTTCTGCCTAGCTGCAGCCACAGAGAAGGCCACACGGGCAGGATGCCATGCCCCAATACAGGCCACCTTGCTCAGCCCTTGCTGAGTCTTGCAAGGCAGCTTCTTGGTGTGCCAGCAGCTGGTGACACCTTTGTAGCCCTTACCCATGGTCACCCCAATGACATCAATCATCTCGTCTTGACCAAACACTTGGTTCACAGGCACCTGCTGCTCCAGCCTATCCCAGGCCCAGTCTAGCTTCTCAGCCACCATGCCGCCGTTCACCTGGATCTCCATCAGGTGGGCCTTCTGGCGCAGCAGGAGCAGGCACATCTGGATGTGTGCGAGGACACGGATGATCTGGCAGAACTTCTTCATGCTACTGAAGTCCTTCTCCAGCTGCTTCTTGCCATCACCATCCTGCCACTTCTTGCAGTACTTGGTGAAGGCCTTCTCAGATTTATGCCAATTCTTGTAGAAACGTCGTTTGCGCTCATCGCTGATATGCTCACCAAAGACAGTCTTGAAGTTGCGGAGGCCGCGAGGGGTTTCTAAGTGGCCTACAATGCCTACGACAACCATGGGCGGTGTCTCCACGATGGCCACCGCCTCCACCACTTCCTTCTTGTTCACCTTGGACCCTAGCCTATCAACCTCCCACACAATGTGGATCATGCTGGCCTTGTAGCCCAGGAAGGCCATGAGGTGGACAGGTTTGGAGGAGTCATCGGTGGGGAAGTTCTTCACCTTCCCATGGTGCCAGTGGCTGCGCTTCGAAGGCAAGAAGCCCAGGAACCTGTGCCTGGGAGCAGAGAACTTCCTGTGGGACATTGCATCGCAGAGTGCCGCCGGTAAAGCTAATTTTATCTTTATTCATTTTCTTTCCCCATTCAACTTCACATTTTCAAATACTGCATCTGTATCAAGTTAGCTCCAATGTTTACGAATTCTTGATCATTCCATTTAGGGATCTACTGTTCCATATTCACAATACCCTTTTCATTAAACAAACATTTGCACTTAATTGTATACTGCCTTAAAACATGTCTTACATTGTTTTCTCACATTGTGAAATATTTCAAGTTTGTTGTTGACCTTTTTATGTGTTCATTTGTATTTGTCATCCCAAATCCACTTAAAAATCATCTTCTGTAACTATTTACTAGCAAAAATCAATCAAGCAAAAATCTTTCCTTCCTTCACCTCCTTTGCGTCCTACCTTGGTAAAATGATACTTTCATTTGGTTATATACTTTCCCCCTACCACTGCCACTCACATCTGATCAATCCCTAAATCCTGTTAATTTTACCTCTCTTCCTCTCTGGAATCTGTACATCTCTTTCCATATCTATTGTCACTGCCTTAGTTCAGGCTATATCTTTAATTGCTATCTTATACTGTCTGCCCTCAATTTTCTTCCTCTAAATTGATCTTATGAGAATGACTTTATGTTATCCCAAGCTTTGAAAAATAATTTCCCCAAGCATTTTGCAGTATTTTCAAAATCCTAAGTGTATTTTACAAGTCCCCTCAATAGCTGGTTTTGAGCTAACTTCTTCGGTCCTATCTTTTAGTTGCTCTGACCTTTATTACTTAAACTCTAGCTTGTAAACTTGTCTGTAGTCACCCCAAAGGTAACAAGCTCGCTCACTCTCTCTCCCCTTCTGCTCCCCCATTGTTGAAAACTGCGCACAGGTTTCTGCCTCCCAGTTTGCATTCAGGCTATTGCCAACTCATCCTTTGTAATTCTGCCTAGAAGGTATTCCTTTATCCCTGGAAGAGTTCTCACAGTTGGCAAGTCTCAGGGCCTGATTTCACATCCAGGGAGTCTAACTGCACAGTCTGCACATTAACCAGTACACATTACACATGAGTCTAGAAACAAATTGTTTATCAGCTGTCCATTATCCTCAGGGTAAAGTTCAAACTTCTGGTATGCAAGCCCCATCAATAGCTGATCCCTACATGAAAACTTTAGTTTTCTCTCTTAATTCCCATTTTCAGCACTGCTTTATGTTTGGATTTAAGGGAAAGGGAAATCTGAACCAAAGTAAAAGTAAAAGCTTTCTATTTGTTGTTTTGGTTTTTTATTGTGCAATGAAGACTGCTATTTTGAAATTTTATGTCATGCCTTATGAATCCACAGACTGACAGACTGAGAGACAGTTGAAGAAAACAAGCAACAAATAAAGCAGGCCAACATTGTAAAAAGAAAGGAACATTTATGGTTTTCACTGACCACATTACCTTGTCTGATTTCCAGCCTTGTCAAAAAAATGTCAAAAATAGTCACAGGGAACCCATTTATCTTAGGAAGATGGCAAGTGGTAAATTACTGACACTTTAGTTTCTTCAACAAAACACTGACTGCATGGAGAGATATTTATTACAACTCCAAGTTTTGCCTGTTTATTTTGGTGTAGCATGCGTTTTGAATTGAAACCCTCAAACAGTGACTGAATTTTAAGCAAGTGGTTTTGTTGCAAACACAAGACTGTAGTTCAAAATAACTGTTTTAAATTAAACACAGTGCAGTAAAATGGTTAAAAGCAACAGACTCTAGGTTTTAATCATAGACATGATTAGACTAATTTTGATCACTAGTAGAATGATAGTAATACTGCCTAATTCATGAGGTGGTTATGAAAATTGAGAGATAATACATGTTATGCAATTGGCACAGTTCATGACACATAGGGTATACTCTATTAATTAATGATATTGCCATTTGTACTTTTCCCTCCACTGTCCATGGCTTTTATCCAGCCAGGAGCCATGCATTTTTTTCTGGCTTGGGGAGCCTGTGATAAATAGCATAGCCAAGTCCCTGCTCCAACGGGCCTTAACAGCTAGTACAGACAGACCCTTTTAGTATAGGGTTCAGAAGCTGGGCTCTGGATGTAGACAGCCAAGGTTCAAATCCTGCCTGCACCATTTGAGCAGCTGTGTGACACCGGCAAGATTACTTGACCTCTCTGTCTCTGTATTCTCATCTGTAAAATGAAGATATTAACATTTTTCAGTATTAAATGAGCCCATAAATCCAGTTGTCTTAGTATAGTGCTTTGTACATTAAATGGTGCTCAATAAAGGCTAGTTACAATGTGAGACTAGCAACTTTTTTTAGCTAATTCACGGGACTAGATTTTTCAAATGAGACACCCACAAATCAGAGATCATAAGCAGAATAAAGGTAGACTAAATAATTTCAAGGATATGAGCAAGTGAGATGCTCATCAAGAATGGCTCTCCAGGTTTTTTCCTTCCTTCTAGACTTCATGTCCCTTTAGCCCAGAACAGATGAGGCCTCTAAGTAAGGCATGCAGGATTCCTCACACCATGGGCAGCTTTTCAATTATGGAATATCTCCATTTTATAGCCCAGAGTTGAACAGTGTATATGACTTTCTCCAGAGAGCCATCCCTCATAAACCCTGAGTTCTATTTTCTATGGGTAAGATACATCCTGCTAAGGACATTTCAATGATAGGGCTCTTCCTCCTAGCAAATATTAGTCTATATACCCAGAGGAGGTCCAGTTGATAAGGAGATTAAATCATTTTCCCCAAGGTCTCTCCCTAGTAAAGGGAGTGAATGTATTGCAGGCCAGGTGCTTTAACTGCTTTCACTCACATTTTTTAAAAATTAACTTCTTTTTTTCAAGTAACGGAAGAGATTCATCTGTTAGAATCTTTTTTTCCCCCACCCAACTCCTACAAAATTTTTTTTTCATTTTTTTTGGAGGTAAAACTTTGACATGGTTCTAAAATCAAAAGAACATGAGATCATGCAAAGTCTCACCTCTACTCTTGACACCATATGACCACTCTCAATCCCAACCGCATTTATTAATTTTTAGAGTTTTCAAACTGTACCTTGCTATTTTCACCTAAAAATATCATGGATACTTTCACATATCAATATGAAGAGAACTTTCTCATTCTTTTCCTTAGCAATTTAGTTGCCTATGGTATGGCTGTTCTGCATCTGTACCCTAATAAGACAGATTTTTACAAAATGTTTTGTAATGTGAGCTGCTGGAAATGACAACTGCATCTCTGTAGCATGTTCCAATATCATTCCATATTCAATGCCCTCTGTGTTCTGACCCTTTTAATAGAATTCTCTCCCCTTGTTTAACCGAAGTATATCAACCTGCAAATAAACAAGGCCAAGTTTTCTATAACCATCAATTCACAGTGGTCTGCCTGACCTCCATTCTAGTAAACTTGCAAGCTCAATATTTGGGACTTTCTGGAATTAAATCCTTGAAGACACAATGATATTTTAACACAATGAGTGCACTAAACTGCCCCAATATTCCTACACAAAAATCAGTATTGATTAGATTGGATAAGAGCTAAAGAGATTATATGAGCTCAACATAGTTCTTTATTCAGCATTAAAAATAATATGAGTTTCTCTTTAACCCAGAATAATTGAAAACATGGGTATCTATTTGAATAGTGCCATGTATTAACTGCAAGTTCAGGAGTCAGATATAAATTCCAATCCCAACTAACTGTGACAAAATAGTTTTGGTCTTTGAGTTAATTTTCCTACACCTCAATTTCCCCATAATTTTAGGATATAGAGTTTAGCTCAGGAGGTTGTAGAGATGATTAACTGAGATAATGTACATAAATCACATCACAGAGTTTTTTTATAAATAAATGGTAGCTTTCATTATCATCATCATCATTATGCACCTATACTGTGCTAAATTTTGTACTAGACATTGGGGTACAACAATATATACATCATCCTTGCTCATACAGCTCATAGTGTATTGGGAAAGGCATACCAGTGAACAAATAATAACAAGTCCATAACAATGGAATACACCAATAGACTAAATGCTATGTTCCAGGGGAGTAAAATACATTCTGAAAAAATATTTTAGGGAGCAATTAGCTTGAGGAGGTAAAAGATTCAAGAGAATCTCCATTAGAAGAGATACCATATATAACAACTTCAATTTTCACTTTTCAAAGAATATAGAAAAATATACAACACTGAAACAATGCATTTTGTTTTAATTTGTGGTAGTGGTGGGGATTCAGAAGGCTCTTGGATCTGACAGTACCTGTGAGTCGCCATAGTTATTTCTCAGTTCTGTAGATAGATGTAAGTGTATAGGGAATGGGGTGAATCCTCTGATCCTCAGGTTTGCTTTTCTCATTTATTGTCATTATTCCCCATAAAAGCAAAGTGTGAAAAGTACAAACAAAAGGATGATTACTATTCCTATTTTTATATATAACAAAAACACAAATGTGAGTTTGGATTTGCAAAAAACAAAAATTGAGGAAATTTCATTTTTGCAAGAGTTAGAAGTCAATGCTTCTTATAAAGGGTCCATAAATCCACAGGTTTTCATTTTGGTGAAGGTGCTTAAATGTCACGAATATTATGCCTCTCATTACCACTGCTGCCTACACACACAAGGAACCAAAATTCAAGGCCAGTGAAAAAGACTCCATGGGCAGTGCATGACTTTCCACAACATTCCCCAGAACCATAAGCCACGTTTCGAATATGAAATTTAATGAATGGATAAATGCTCTATACTTATTCTAAAGAAAGCCAGGGGTAGCAGAGAGTGGCCTGCACATCAACAGCATCCAACAAACGAATTTAAAGCCAGACCCTCCTTGGAGAGAGAGGCGTTGAGAGGTTTGCTTTCACCAAGAGGGTCTTGATTACAATTCTGTAACTCATGTCTAATACTCTGTCACAATATTTTGTTAATTGATGGGTTTATGTAATTAGAAATAAGTTAAAGATGGCCTTTCACTGGAACTAGTTTATTATAATTCTTATTGATACTTCACTTTAGTATTTGGAACTGTCATTTATAATCTAAGAATAACAATTAGAACTCGAAGCAGCAGCAAACCTTATGGCAAGCTGGTAACTTCAATTCGTATCAGGTTCGAAAACACTGCTAATATCCTCCACTTGAAACGCTGCAAAAAGTCAGCGTCCTAGACACATCTTGGGATATTAAGCCTAAAATGCAGCTCCTGGCAAACTAAAACACACGGGAATAAAATGCCTCTTTATGTCTTAACATCTCCCCACCGAATTCATTATTCGCGTTCCATTTACGGAGGATCCACAGTTTAGCTTAAAGCTCTCGCCACAACTTTGCATCAGAAGGAAAGGCCAGGCAAAGGAACCACGCACCCAGATTTCCGCGTGCGCGTCAGCGCGCAGCTTTGGGCCCTGGCTTAAATTAGCTGGAGGGTGTCGCCAGCGTTCCGCTTTCTCTGAGCTGCGGCGAGAGCGATCCATCAACCCCATCGCCGACATTCCCTCTTGGTATGTGCTTCCTCCAAAGTGGCCCACAAGTCCAAATCAGGTGCACCCCTGAAATTCAGACGTGCACGGTGTCCGCCGCCCCCGGGGTGCGGCAAAATTACCTTTGAATGCTGTGGAACGATTTCTGAGCCGTCAGCAGCGCTACTAAAACTCTTCCTAACACAGTCTTAAGTTTCATCTTCTGTATGTAATTTTCCTCCAGTTCCACTTTTGAGCGTCTGCACGTTCAGCTCGCACTTATCCTCCGCGGTCACAGGCTGCTGCTGTTCAACTTGAAAGGGATTTCCGTAGGTAGTCCAGAGTCCCTGGTGAAGACCCCGGAGGAGCGATGGACCCCAGGGACCCAGCAAAGGAACCTCACGCCATCTCCACCCTGCGCGACTTTATTTTTCTCAAGCTGGTTCCAAGCGGTAGAGATTCTTGAAGCCCCAGAGAAATCTGCAACAATCCTGAATCCCGCCAGCACTTCGGTAGCAGAGTAACGCAGTGCTGGTATAGTGACCGCGCAGAGTACAAAGGCGAACCGTGGTTAAAAACTATTGAGCAAAAGTTTACTTTCGTGAACAATTCCTATAGCCCAGGCCGGGTGAGACAAACTCACGCTGGGGTGGCTCCTTCCCAGGGAGCTGTGGATGAGCTTGGGGCGCTTCTGAGAGAGATGTCTCCTTCGGTTTGGCATTCCCCAGCTGTGCTGCACGCTCCCTCCTGGTCGTGGAAGGAAGAGAAAGATGCTGGGACTGGAGCTAGCCAGAGACCCGAGCAACTAGCTACTCCAGGTGCAAAACCTTGGTAATGGCTGCTATTTGGGCTGGGTCTCCGTATTTTAATCCCTCCCCTTCCCCCAGCTGAGCCGTTCACCTGCTACCGTCCAGTTTACAGTATAAGCGTATATTTTAAAATAGCCGAATTCCAAAAGCCTGGAATCACAGATCCTTAGGCAGGTCTTCTCACAAAGACCCAAGCGAGCTTCAGGAGCTCCCTGGTGGAATGCAACGTGAGATACTTTGCAGAAAAGGCGGGATGAAAGGAGATTATGTCCAAGAAACGATATATAGGCCCCTCTATTCGAAGGACCTCGGGGAGCCCCTCAGCTCCCTAGCGGGCAGCTGCAGCCACTTCAATACCCCGCTTAGAGGGGCGGAGGTGGCCCCGGAGGGTGAAGATGGGGACAGGGTTAATCCTTAGCCCTCAGATCACACTCAGGGTACCCGGAGGAGTAACTGCGAGCCAGAGAGCTGAGAAGCCGCAGAGGGTAGGGACCTCCGGGGAGGTGGCTCTACGGACTTGAGGGCTTGCAATGAGGAAGTGTCTGCCAGCAATCCGCTAACTAGTGAGGAGTGGTTGAGTCTTCCCGTCTTCAGCATCCTTCGAGCCCTAGTCCCTCCTCGCCTTTCCAGATCTGTGCTCCCCAGTAGCCTGGGGCAGCCGGCTTGGGGCTGAGTGTGCTCGTGTGGCTGCGCGCGCGAGTGTGTGTGTGTGTGTGTGTGCGTGCGCGCGTGAGCTGCCCGAGCGCCGAGCTTAGCCGCCGGGACCAAGCCGCCAGCCGTTCGCCTAGCGTCCCTCGTCGTTGCAGCAGCCTCCTCGCAGCCGCCTCACCTGGCGCCTATCGCTCGCCAATCCTGGCTTGGCCACCGCTGCCTCGCCACAAAGTTTCCTCGGCACTGGCACCTTCGCGAAGGGTCTGTCATTGCGAATGGGGCTCTGAAGCTGTGCCTTGGTGTGGCTCTTCTTACAGCACCTACTTCGGCCCATTTCCCCATAATGTGAGCAGAGTAGAAGATTTTCCAAATTAAGGGGTAAAGGAGGGCGAAGGGTATTGTCGAGAGACAAGAGCGGCCGCAACAGAATATTCGCTTCTTTCCTGCTTAACGCCGGGGGATTGACTGGTGTGACCGAGGGCTGAAAGAAGAAAATTAGGCAGCCAAGTTGGCAGAGGAGGGGCTCGGAAGCCTCCGGTGCCCGGAGGGTTGTCCTGGTCTCCGTTTCCATACTCGTGAAGGTTTGGAGGCACCACCACTGCGAGGGCTTTTAAACCGCCATCCCCTCTTGACCCCTTTGAAAGGAAAAGCCGGCAGAACTGAGACAGGGATAGTCTAGGAAAAGCCCCTAGACTTGTGTGCGTCGCATCCTTGGCTTTGGATTTTAAGGACATGGAGGAGAATTAACAGCGCCTCAAGGTAAGAGACTGCAAAACCGCTGCCTGAATTGCCAGGGAGAAGAATAACTTAAGATAAATGCTAGAGATGGGATGGGATGGGGTGGAGGTGGGGACGGCTAAGCCAAGTTAGCATGATATCTCCCGGTGTCGCCATGCGATTGCACAAACCGCGGGAATGGCTTGGAGTGGGCAAATCCGGGAGTAACCGGCAGTGCCCAGTTGGGAGGCAGGAATTTAAAACGAGTGTCCTGTTCTTACAATTTTTGGAACCTATTGGAAATAGGCATCGAGTCGGGTTGTCTGCCCGGGCTGATCCAACTGGGCGAGATATATTTTTAAAAATAATATTATTAACACCGCAGACCCACTCCCTCGTTGCCGTAGAGAGCAGTGGGCACAAACGGACGCCGCTTGGACGCGGTAGCAGGTGAGCCTAGCGCAGGTGGGCAGGTGGGGGCGGCGGCGGCGGCCTGGGCCAGCGGGAGTGTATGTGTGGGAGGCGGTTAGTGTAAAACCCTCGCCGCCGCCCGGCGGGCTCCCTGAGGCCGGCGTCCGAGCCCGAGCTCCGCGGGTCCGCTGCGGTTCCCTTCGCCTCCGCTAGAGGCTCCCAGTGGGCGCCGCCGAGCGGGTGGGTGTGGGGGCGCCGGGAGGCGGAGGGGTGAGCGCGGGGAGCGAACGCGCCCGCGGGGTGGCAGAGCGGGCGCGGCAGGGGGAGGAGATCCCGGCTGAGGCTGGGGACACGAGCCTGCGTCCCGGCGCGCCTCCTGGCTGCTCACAGCGCCGCGGGAACCCGGGTCCGAATCCTGACTGAGCTTGGGAAAGCTGCGCCCTGAGCCGCAGCCACTTCTGGGATGCGATTCTGGCCCGCGCCCTGAGGGCAGCCCAGGGAGGTAATACCCTCTTTCTCCTCTCTCCATTACCCGCCCCCCCCCCCCCCCCCCCCC
>JAQZBX010043753.1:0-21567 GCA_029593785.1 Cabassous unicinctus | reverse complement strand
AACAACAACAACAACAAAAAACAAGCAAACCAATTCAGGGAGCCGAGGTAGCTCAGTGGTTGAGCACTGGCTTCCCACACACGAGGTCCCATGTTCAATCCCCAGCCCTGGTACCTCAGAAAAAAATCAAAATAAATATAAAAAGAAAATATAATGTACAGTGTCTTTATTTGGAATGATGGAATACTTTGATAATGGATGGTGGTGAGGATAGCACAACACTGTGAACTTAATCAACAGCACTGAAATATATATATATATATATATATCTGAATGTGATTAAAAGGGGAAATTTAGATTGTATATATGGTAATAGAATAAAATTTTTTAAAAATCCATGAAGGTACACTTCACAAACAGTGATCCCTAAGTTAAACTATGGAATATAGCTAATAGTATAGTTATAAAAATGTGCTAACTTCAATTGTAACAAATGTTCTACATCAATGCAAGGTGTTAATGAAAGGGTGGTATATAAGAATCCTGTATTTTATGCATGATTGTTCTGAAAAACCCACAATTTCTCTAATAAAAAAAAGAATAAATAAGAACTATTCCTGATAAACTGGAGGGATTTCCACAAGGTATTTTTGAGTGAAAAAAGCAAGATGCAGAAAAATGTACATTATCTTATTATTGTAAAACAAGATAAAAAGTCTAGATGTATGTGGATATATGTATAAGTGGATATTGTACATATGTTATCTATAGATTATATAAATATTGAGAAAAAAAGAAAGGGTGTGTTTTTAAACTAGATTTTAAAGGGAACAAACTAGTTTGCTAAAATGGGAACCCAACCAGGAAAACAGGAGGTGGAGAAATGGTATACTGATAGAGCGGGAGTGTGAAAAAGAACTAAACAAAAAGGGGGAAAAGTGAGTATGACTGCACAAAAAAAGCATGTGATAATGACATTTACAGGTTGATGTAAAATTAAGTCTGTGGGTAAAAAAAATTTTAAAGCTTTTTTTAAACACAGATAACATACACTCTAGATAAAAGAAATTTTCTAGTACTCTTCTATCATGATTCTCTATCAGTTTATGATTTATTTCCACTATGTCACTTCTGCTTCTTTTTCCTTTTAGACTCATACTCAGTTTCATTGATCTAGATATAGCACAATATAGCTTTGACTTATAGGAAAAGTCTCCTACCCTTTTTCTCCAAATATACTTTTGAAAAACTTATACACTTTCATGCATATTATTATGAATCACATCTCATCAAATCTTAGCTTCTGGAATTGAAATTTCTAATTCATTTTAATACCTATTATCCCTCTGTTAAGAATGGGGATATCATAGGCCAAATATATTATTTCCCTCCTTCCATCATTATGTTTCTTTCTATATCACACCTATGATACTCTAGAGTACTATGTAGCTTTAGTATTTCATCTGCATACGTTTTTTCTGGAAATTTTTATTGTAAACATTTTACTTCTTGATCAGGTCACTTTGTTACCTGCTGAACACCATCCGCTTAGGCCAAATGAGGTGGTTTTTTTTACCTTCTTAGATACTAAACTTCCAGACTATAAGAAAAACAACTCAAGCAAGATGAATTGACTTTACTTGAAGGGATGGTTTGCAGAGATTTGGGCAGGATTAAGAGACCCAACAAGAGATATGAAGGTACCCAGGGACTTGCAACTGTAGGAAGCTCTGGCCACCCTATGCATCAAAGGGCAGGGGAAGGTAAACGGAGAATAACTAGCACAGCCCATCCTTTTGCCACTCATCATTATTTCTTTATTTTTATTTTTTTTAATTTTTATATCAATGTTACAAGTTACTCCATTAACACAAAATAATAACTACAATAACAATAAATCTGCTTTGGTCTGTGGTTACAATCCCCCTTTATTTTTGTTCATTCTTTAATCTTGAGGGATTTGGGATGATGTCCACTCTAACTGCTTCAGACTAAGAAGGGATGTAGATATTATGGGGCAGAGGAAAGGAATTGTTTTGCTTGCAGTTAAAAATACTCCTTGTTTGGGGAGTGAGACTGGTCCATCCTCATGGTTTTGCTAGTTGTCCAGGGAAATCCCCAAGAACTGGAGAGTAGGAGTTGGCTGCATATCTGCTGGGTTTCAGGGATCCACCAGCATAGGAACAATCTGAAGGTCTCTGAGAAATATGCTTAACAGATACATTGAAAATTATAGGTTCAAAATAAGGGAGTAGAAGAGTCATGATTAGGAGAATTATAAATGAATATAACTATGTTATGTTAGGGAAATAGATTTTCATATATTCCCAGGCAGGGCCTGCCAAGGGGTTGGTGATTTCATGAGGTCGTGTGGCTTGCCTTTGATGTCCATACATCCCTAGAGCCCTTGGAATCACTTTTGTTTAAGGCTTTGTTTACTGTGGCAGTTTGTGAGATCTGCCTAATACCTGCATAAGCATAACTTTTAGAATGACTTTCCAACTCACTTTGAAATCTCTTAGCCATAAAAACTCTATTTTATTTAATATTTCTCCCTTTTGGTCAAGGTCTTTTTCCAAATGCATCGTTGATTTAATGCTTGGTAATAATCCCTCTGTGCCTGCCAGGGAGGCTCATCCCTAGGAGTCATATCCCACATCAGAGGCGGAGGTAGTGAGTTTATTGAAGAGTTTGTCAGCATCATTTCTTAACCTTCACTTAGATAAAGAAATATGTGTTCCCAAAATAAGAGAAACACAAAGTCTCATCAGCTACTTTATCATGATGAGGTAATGTCAATTCAGTCCTATTACCACTTGGAACCTAAATTGTAACATTAGCCATCTCCAGTACTCTTCATATAATGTGGCAGAGCAAGGGGAGAAAGTAATAAATATAAAAAAATCATCCAACTCTGTGGCTGTTCAGGAGGTTGATAATAATAAGAGGTAGTTAATAATTACTATTTCATGGTTTTCTGTTAACCTCTGTTAACGCCTTCAATGGCCAGAGTTCTTATCTAATAGGTGACCTAAATTCTCATTCTTAAAGAGTCTGAGTCATTTAGTGATCCTTCCTTATTGAGTTGCCACAATTTCCCATTGACCATTACTACTGGAAATGGAAGAACCAAGGGCCTCCCCAGGGAATCCCTTGGGTTCAGTATACAGTCTTCCTTGACACCATTATGCAACAGCAACTAAATATCCCTTGGTGATGAGCATCAGTCACCCTAGCCAATACAATAGCACCATTTTCTGCCTGTTAGTTTAGCAATATGAGGAATCCCAAATGACCATCTATCAGTTTTGTAGAACCAGGACTTCATTCCCTGGAAGAACTCCAAGCCCACTGAACCCATGGTTACAAGAATGGCAAGCAAATATTCCATAAGTGAGGAGTTATATATAACAGTGAGAAAGGCCACTCTTATTTTATGGACTGTATATTTTATATTTGACAGAAATTCTTGTTTTGGCCATTGATTCAAAGCATGTATGGTACACGATAGGACAGTGCCTCAACCATTCAGGGTGTTATCTCTGAATTAGTACTGAAATTGAGACTCCTGAAGGCCACTCCACTTTCTATCAGGCCAGTTGCCCCTGGACAGTGGGGCACACAGTATGACTAGAGAATATGTGGAAGTAAACCAATTACTACAGCACTTTCACCATAAAATAAGTACCTTGATTGGAGGCAATGTTACATGTGATACCAAGGCAATAAATAAGATACTCTGAAAGGTCACAAAGCTGCCAGATTTGTAGGCAGGGAAAGCAAATCTGTACCCAGATTATGGAATTTTCTCTCTGAGGAAAAACAGCTGCCCCCTTCATGATAAAATATAATATAAACAACTAGTCATCAGATGGCTGGCTGCTTCCCCTGAATAATGGGAACATATTGTGGGCTCAGAGTTGGCCCTTGCTATTGGCAGGTTGAGAATTCAACCCTGGCTATGTTCAATCTTAGTAAATGCACATTATTGAGCATATGCATAATCTCCATCCCTGTAGCTGGGGCAACTTTGTAGATAGACTCACTAAGCAAGCAACAATGGTAGGTAAGAGAAAGTATCTGGCTTATATCCAGAGAACACATCATCTTGTCGATTTGATTACTGAGAGTCTCCTTTGCAAAGGATGCCCTCTGGCTAGCATTTACTTTCCAAGTAAAGAACTTCATATACATATTATAAAACAAATGTCTCTTAGTCTCTTCTCCTACTTCTTCCTCTTCTGTTTTATCTTCTTTTATTAAACAATTTTTAACACAAGTTTTTAATTGCCTTCTGCTTTCAGAGACTCTTTTTCTTCCTGGATTTCTTCTTCCAGTATTTCTTTCATTATGACAACAAATATTTATTATGGTCCATTGAGCAAAAAGGAAAAATCCTCAAACCCTTTCACCTTCTCAGATATTAATTTGAATTTATAGCATAATTTGTAAGTGTTATCTGTGTGACAAGAATACATCTGGCAAGTATTAAGGTGGAATTTGAGACCTGTGAGTCAAATAGAAGCATATGACTACAAATTCTAAGTATAGGGAGGGTTTAAAAATAAGTGTGTAAATTAAAAACTTCCTAAAATAGTAAAAGGGGGCACTTTTGAAGGATTTGTTATTATATTATTATTATGACTATTATTAATATCCTATTAAGGGTTGCCAATTTCTACTACTGTCTGGCTTGGATTTGTAATTAAAATCTGCAGTCACCAATAGCAAAATGGCTTCTAACTTTGTATTTGATTCCTTCCAAAATAAGGTTTTAATTTGCCTTAGTAGTTTAATGTCCTACCTCTAGTTTATTATTACTAATTCTACTACTTCTGCAGTCGTTTGTTATTATTAAAACCAAATCTAATACCTTTTCTCCTCTTGGACTGATCTTTTTTTCTTCTAGGTTGCACTGATGGGCCCAAAGCATTAGGGAGAAGGTGAAAAGGATATACTCTAGATCTTCTAGGAAAAGAGGAGGGACAGAAAGAAAAAAGAGGAGGAGGAAAAAACAGGAACACATAAAGGAGACAGGGGTACTGTGCCAATAATTTTTGCTTCAGGCAATAATCAAAGGAATGATGAAACACTGGGTTACCTAAGTTTAAGCTGCAGTTAAGAGTTCAAAGAAAGTAATCCCTGGGCTCAGAAGGCAGTATGGCATAATGATTAAAGCATAGAGAGTGAAGCCAGAATGGATGGGTCTTGAATCCTGACTCTGTCACTAGTTGTGTGATACTAAGCAATTTATTCAACCAATCTGTGCTTAAGTTTTTTCATATGAAAAGCAGGGATAATATTAGTATTTACTTTATAGTTCACTATAAGGTGTAGATCAGTTATTTAAAGCACTTATGTACAGCGCCTGGCACATAGTAATTTTACACTATAAGTGTTAGCTATTACCAGTTGAGCAACAACTTCTGCTATTATAGTAAAGTGGTACCTGCTTAATTTCTGCTTTGTTTGTTCAACAGAAAACGTCCTGATGTTATAACTACAACTGCCTGGCTTGCTCCAGTCATATGGGAAGGAACTTACAATAGAAAGGTCCTGGAAAGATATTACAAAAGTCTGAACATTACCATAGGCTTGGCTGTATTTGCTACTGGAAAGTAGGTGCTGCTAATATTTGTCCCTTTTTATATTGGAAAAATGTAGATAAGCACCGATGGACTTTCTACATCCAAACAGCTACTCATTATTTAGAGCTGTACTGTATAATGCTACAGCAGTTATCTTCTCAAACCTTGGCTGGGCCCTTAATACTACTTGGTAAACTTTTCAGTAATATCCATTTAGCTCTCTTTCCCTTTCTTCACAATAGGTGTTCCAAGACTCTACAGCTCTTCTCAGGCCCTCTAGCTCACTACATTCTCTTTCACTAACCAATACAATTGAAGCTATGGACCCATCTTCTCTATCCTTACCTACTGGTAGTTCTTTAGCATCAGTGACACATATATTAGGGAGCTTGTTTAAATGGCATGCATTCTCCTGATTATTTTTGGAAAAATAAGGTTTTTCCTTTTTTTGTCATATTTCATAGGTTTGCAGATAAGTACCTGAAACAGTTCATACAATCTGCCAATAAGTACTTTATGATTGGCTATAATGTTATCTTTTACCTCATGATGGATGACTTCTCAAGGCTACCTCGCATAGAGTTAGGCCCTCTTCGAACATTTAAACTACTTTCAATATTCCAAAGATATGTTCTGCAAGACTTGAATTTCAGCTTCATGGACAACTTACACGTATTCCTCTTAACTCACATCTGGTATGAAGTCAACTTTCTCTTCATTATGGATGTAAACCAGATCTTCATGGCTGACTTTGGAGTAGAAACCCTGGGTGATTCTGTAGCTCAACTCCATGGGTGGTGGTATTTTAAAAATGATAAAAATTTCCCATATGAGAGAAGATCTGGATTAGCAGCTTTCATCCCCTTTGGAGAGGGAGATTTCTATTACCATAGGGCAATTTTTGGTGGCACACCTGAAGAGGTTTTAAATTTAATTAAAGAATATAAAAAAGGATATATTCGTGACACCAAAAGTAAATTTAATAGCATATATGAACACCACTTAAACAAATATTTTTTTCTCAAAAAACCCTCTAAGCTGTTATCACCTGAATACAATTGGGATCCAAATTATATTACTCCTCCACAAATTAAACATGTTAAGATAACAAGGCAGTCAGAAAAGAGTTGGTGATTATACCCTTAGGTTTAGGGACTAATAAGTAAATTACAATAATTCTTCATAAATGTAAGACATTAAATTTTTCAATACTTCAAATATTTGCAAAAATGTACAACCTTCCAAAAGAAATTATTTTTCTGCTTGAAATTTTGGACCATCTAATTCTATCAATGCTTGATAAAGAATAAATGAATGAAAATTTAATGTTAATACATAGTGATATTATTATTTATGTATTGTAAACAATGTAGAAATACTTTTGGAGGCATACAATGAATTTTTTATGGAGAAAACCACCAAGAAATATATATATCAAAATAAGGGTATATATAAAGTGAAAAGTAAATATTCAAAAATTCACTCATCAAATATTTACCATGTTTTTCAGTGTTGGAATATTTATTACTGGTGATTAATCCCCTCAATTAGCATTCAATCTGTCTAGTATCAGATTGGATTTAGGTGAACTAGAGACATTTGACCAAATACATATCATACTTTTATTGTTACAAAAAGAAATGTTGAGTTCATTTTTAAAAGTGTTACAGGAATTTTTTTTTTTTTTAAGATATTTACTGAGCTCCATATTGTGAAGGTACTCTGCTAGGTGCAATCAAGGATAAAAAAGTGGTAAAAAAATATATAATTGTGTATACAAGCACAGGGGAGATAAAACTATTCATAAATATTTATTTTGCAAGTTCAAAAGTACTAAAATTCAGAGTTCTGCGTAGATGGCATTGCAGGGAAGCGGGTGTGGCTCAATCGATAGAGCTCCCGTTTACCATATGGGAGGCCCTGGGTTCGCTTCCCGGGGCCTCCTTGTGAGGGCAGGCCAGCCCGCGCGGTGCGGTGGGCTGATGCAGCAAGACCTCACAGCAAGGGGGAGATAAGCAGACACAGAAAAAACACACAGCAAATGGACACAGCAAACACAAGCAGCAAGGGGGGGCAATAAATAAATAAATAAATAAATCTTAAAAAAAAAAAAAAAAGATGGCATTGCAGTAGGCAGGCAGGGCTCAACTCTCTCACAAAAACAATGGAGAAAGAGTCAATATCTATTCAAGGGAATCTGTTTTGGGGGTCAGCAGAGCAGGACAGTGCAGTGCAACCCCCAAGAGGGTGAAGGACAGAGACCAAGAACTCAGAACAACTACTGTGAATTACTAAATGCCCATGGTGGCTGTGAAGGGCACCCATCTCCCAGCCTCAAAACATGCAGCCTGGATAAAACCCTGGCACACTGCAGCTGACTGAGAGGGGAACAGACATCTTCCTCCCTGGGGAGAGGAAGGGTGCATCAGAGAGTGGTTTCTCTTCAGTGAATTCAGCCAGCAGGGCCCACTTTGAATCTCAGCTGTAGCCAGAACAGAATCAAAGGCAAGTGGAGATTGAAAGAAACACCTCTGTGGAAAGGTTAGCTTTAAAAAGATGGAATGAGTGCCATCTTCTGGCTGGCTAGGAAACTGCAAAGAGAAAAACTGCTTTTAGGCCTCTCTTAGTCCCAACTCCTGGAGAAAATCTGTGCCCAATTAGTGAGTCCCTGGCCTAATTTTGGTAACTTAAGCTGGGTAATTTTAAAAACTCAGGATAAGTTGAACCAAAAAATCAAAGAAGAGCCATAGGAAAAAACCCACTAGGTAAGAAAGAGAAATTGACCATCAGAGAAACTTCACTAACATATTCAGATGCCTAGTAATCAGCAAAAAATTACAAGCCATACTAGGAAACAGGAAGAGACAGCCAGGCCAAAGGAACAAATCAAATATCCTGATGAGACACAGGATTTAAGACAACTAATCAATGATAATTACACAAATCTCCTAAATCAATTCAAAGAATTGAAGAAAAATATGACTAAAGAGATAAAGGATATTAAGAAGACACTGGTGGGAAACAGATGTGGCTCAAGCAGTTGGGCTCCCATCTACCATATAGGAAGTCCAGGGTTCAATTCCTGGGGTCTCCTGGTGAAAGACAAGCTGGCCCACATGGAGAGCGGGCCCACATGGAGAGCTGGCCCACACGGAGTGCTGGCCCACGCGGAGGGCTGGCCCACGCAGAGAACTGGCACAGCAAGATGATGTAACAAAAAGAGACACAGAGGAGAGACAATGAGAGACACAGCCAACCAGGGAGCTGAGGTGAAACAAGAGATTGAGTGCTTCTCTGCCACTCCAGAAGGTCCCAGGATTGGTTCCTGGTGCCACCTAAAGACAAGATAAGCAGACACAGAAGAACATACAGAGAGCAGACAGCAAGCACAAAAACAACGAGGTGGGGGGAGAAATAAATAAATAAATCTTTTTTTTGAAAAAAGACACTGGTGAGCATAAAGAACAATTTAAAAGCCTACAAAGAAAAATAATACAGCTTATGGCAGTGAAAGACACAATAGATGAGATTTAAAATACATTAAAGAAATATAAAAGGAGATTGAAACAATCAAAGAATTAGTAATATTGAGAACAGAACATCTGAATTTGAAAAGACAGGAGAACAAAAAGAGAAAATAATGGGAAAAATTGAACAAGTTAGGGAACTGAATGACAATGCAAAACACACAAACGTATGCATTATCTGTGTGCCAGAAGGGGAAGAAAATGGAAAAGGGGCAGAAAGACTAGTTGAGGAAATTTTTTTCAATTAAAAAAAAATGTTATTTGTATCAATGGTACAAGTTACTCAATTAACAACTCCAATAACAATAAACCTGCTTTGGCCAATGGTTACACTCCCACCAACCCCC
This sequence comes from Cabassous unicinctus, assembly GCA_029593785.1. NCBI lineage: Eukaryota > Metazoa > Chordata > Mammalia > Cingulata > Chlamyphoridae > Cabassous > Cabassous unicinctus. The sequence continues at coordinate 12,165 of JAQZBX010043753.1, read as the reverse complement.
ATTTTTGTTCATTCCTTAATCTTGAGGGGTTTGGGACAATGTCTGCTCTGACTGCTTCAGGCTGAGAAGGGACATAGATATTATGGGGCAGAGAAATGAAATTGTTTTGCTTGCAGTATTGTTTGAGGGGTAGGGCTGCTTCATGCTCATCATTCAGTTGGTCATCCAGAGCTGACCCGAAGAACTGGAATGTAGGTGCTGACCTCAAGCCTATCTGTTAGGTTCCATGGCTCAACTGGCATGTGAATGATCCAAAGCCTTTTAGTCTCTGAGAACTGTATTTACCACTCCTTTTGATGAGAGTGTGTGTATTGAGGAAAGAGAAAGAGGCACAGAAGAGGCTCTGATGCCCTACCCAGAAGGGCAGACGGGACGCCCTCAGGTCAGGGGGGTGGGGGAGCAGGGCTAGGGACACACGGGTGGCATGTCCACTGGCTGGGGGCAGCGAACAGCGTTTTCACGGCTCCCCGGCTTCCAGGACTGGTCAGAGCAGCTGAGGGACTGGGCAGCATGTTCTGCCTTCTCTCTCTTGGTCACCGTCCACCAACCCATCCATCCCCGCCCTTCCTCTTCGGGCTGGTTCTGGGGGGCAACAGGAGTGAAAAGACAAAAGTGTCTGGGTCTGAGCTGCCCCTGCCCCCCTCTTCACGGTCTCCGTGCTTCCTGCCTGGAGAACCAGAAGCATCGGCACCACTTCGGGGCTTGTCGGAAATGCAGAAGGACCCCAGCCCCCACCTACACTCGCGTAACCTGGCGGAGGTGAGGGGTGTGCGCCTTGGGGTTTGAGAAGAGAGTTTCCCCCTGTGCCCTCCACCCCCATCCCAGCATCTGTTCTCCTTCAACCCATGCTGAGCATGCCAACCTCAGTTCTGGTCTGAAAGAAAAGTTCAGCCTGCTTGGCTTCTTGTCCCTAATCCTTCATGGGCTCTGTGTGGCTCACCAAATAAAAGGCCCTTTGCAGTCCAGCTCCTACCTGACTTTCAGCAGCCTTGCCCTTCTGTGACGCTTGGATTTTTGGATCCGACCTGATTTCTTGCATTGAACCTGACCTCCTGGAGAGCACTTATCCTCACACACACTGGGCTACATGCCTCCTCTTCCTTCAAGATTCCACTCAGACACCCTATGTGAGGCCATGTCTCCACAGAACACTCTACATTTCCTCACAAGGTTCCAAGTCTGCCTAAAAGGCTCCACATCTCCCCAGAAGATTCCATGTCTCTCCAGAAGATTCCATGCCTCCCTGGAAGGCTCCACATCTTTCTAAAACCCTCCATGTCTCCCCAGAAAGCTCCACCTCTCCCCAGAAGATTCCTCATCTCCTCAGAAGATTCCATGTCTCTCCACAAGATCCCATGCCTCCCTGGAAGGCTCCACATCCCTCCAGAACATTCCATGTCTCCCCAGAAGATTCCATGTCTCTCCAGAAGATCCCATGCCTCCCCGGAAGGCTCCACATCTCTCCAGAACATTCCATGTCTCCCCAGAAGATTCCATGTTTCTCCACAAGATTCCATGCCTCCCCAGAAGGCTCGACCTCTCCCCAGAAGACTCTATGATTCTAGAACCCTCCACGTGCCTCCAGAAGATTCCAAGTCTCCCCAGAAAATTCTCTGTCTCCCCAGAATGTTCCATGTCTCTCCCAGAAGACTCTACACCTCCCTGCTACCATGGATAAGACCCATGATGCCCTTTGTGTGGCTCTTGGGCTGTGGCTATGGCCAGTCATGTCTGGCATGAGTGGATTCTTGTACATTTGTTGGGTGAGTGAATGGTGGTATAAAGGGCAACAGGAGGCCACGGCACCACGTGAATACTATTCTGAAGGTTCACAGGCTGCTTCCACATGGTGATGCTAAGTATCATGCATTAAGATGGCCATTTAAAAAAGAGTCACTGCCAGGTCCTTTGGTCAGGGCAGATAGCTCTGGAGTTTGGTGCCTTGCCAGTGGGCCCTACTTTGGAGTATGTGCTCCTGAGAGTGACAGAGTTGGACTCAATTATGTCTTCCCTACACATGGCTCATCTTTCCCTTCTATTTAAACCTATACTTGGTGCTGGAGTTTGTAGGTGTACATTCAAGAGACTCAAGTCTTTGGACTGTCCATGTGCCTGCTGGGCCTAGAACATCAGTGGAGTTGCAACACCTACTCTACAGCTCATTGGACTCACCCAGGACAACTAACAAGGAGATGATGATGGAAAATGACCATCCCAAGGAACAGAGAGAGTCTGCAACTGCAAGCAAGATAGTTCCATCCATCTTCCCCATGGGATATAAGCCCCCTCTCACTTGGAGGTGGAGTGGACATCACCATCCTAGAATCCTCAGTATTGGGGAAAGAACTATGGACTAGAGTGGACTTACTGATATTCTACTATAGACATATTGTGATTCTAGCAGTAGAAGAAATTACAACATTGATGTGGAGCCAGTGGCCACTGGAGGCTCTGGGGGTAGGGGGAGGGAAACACAGTTGTAAATCAGGGGCTTTTTCAGGATTTGGGAATCGTCCTGAATGACATTGCAATGACAGATATAGGCCATTTTATATCATCACATAACATGCAGAACTGTGTGGGAGGGAGTGTAGACTACAATGTGAACTATGATCCATGCTTAATGGCAAAGCCCCAGGATGTGTTTATCATTTGCAATGAATATGGCACACTAATGAAGGATGTTTATGTGGGAGGTGTGGGGAGCAGGGCATATGGGAATCCCTATATTTTTTGTGTAACATTTATGTAATCTTAGTATATTTTTAAAAATTAAAAATATATATTATTAAAAATAAATAAAGGCAAGGCTATGCCACCACCAAGAAAAAAAGAAGAGTCACTGCCTTTGGTCACCTTTTTGAATTTGAGGTGCCCAGCAAGAAAAGTTGGGGAGTTGCTGATTTATTCCATCCCTTGGCCCTTTACTCTTGCTGTGCCTTAAAAATGTCCCTAGAGAGGGTGCTCTGCACCCATCCCTGTCCCGTGGGCCAGAGTTACACAAATGCCAGGCCGGGTGGGCCATCAAATAGGTGGAGCCCCCTCCTCCGATCTGGAGCCCATCACCCCCAAGAGTCTTGCAAGTTCTTTAATACCTCTCACCTCCTGCTGTTATTGAATCCTCTTCCTTTTCCTTTTGCCCTTTTAGAAATAGAAACGTGGACTCCCAAGCCTCAGGAGGGATGCCAGATTGGGGCATGGGAGAGGGCAGATATCTGCTTCTCCAGACTCCAGGGTATTTAAGGCTATTGTTGAAATGTAGTCACGTGTGGCTGGGACTCAGCATCTGCCAAATGATGGGGAGGTAAAGCTTTTACTAAGGCAAAGAACAAAGAGGTACTAGGGTCTGTGTGGGACATGTGGGGGACCTCCTGAGCCCACCCTGGGCCCTGCAGTGGTGTTGTGGGATGGGTGGGTACAGGACCCGACAGGTGTTAGGTTGAATGACTTTACTAAAGAGTGGAGTTTATTGAACAATAATGCTCAGTGTTTAAAAGGTAAAAGCAGTTCTTAACTGACAAACTAAAGGCTCGTTCTCCAAAGCATTGCTAGGTGCTTTTGGCTTCATCACTGTAGGGAAATCTGATAATGAGATTCTGTCGCTCCGTTGCCTTTAGAAACCTCCTGGTAAAACATGAGCGTAGATAACGTCAGCTCTCACTGTGTCCTCTGGGTTCACTTGCTCCCAGCTCAGAGAATGGCCACACCCTGGGATGCTCCTTGGAGCGTCTGCTCCTGGGGCCCAATGCCAAGTTCAACTTCCTTGCTGTGAGCCCTGATTTCCATTTTAAATGGGTCGGAACTGTAATTTGAAAGATCAAATCAGGCTTTCTTATTCTCATCAGAGAATTGCTTGATTGCTTTGGCCAAGGAGGGAATCATAGAGTATCTTAGGGCAAATGAGATGAAATTATTAAAAATATTCGAAATACGCTTCTGTGTCAAAGTTCAGTGCTTTCACATTTTCCCCTTTAATTAAAAACATCCTGAATAGACCTTCCTAACATGGAAGAATGAGTTGACAGTTAGATTTGGGTCATGCTGACAACTGTCAGAAACAAATGCCCCAAAGTAGAAAATAAATAGGAAGTTGGTACAGTCACATGCACCCCCTACTTCCTCAGAGAGAGTTCATGGAAAGGCTGGGACTGGTGCTAGCCAGAGAGGTTTGGCCACATCAGCATCTAAGAAAGAACATGTAATGCTCTTTTAAGGAAAAATCTGACATTCTTGCAAAGCATGATTGTCTGTTGCCTCGCATGCTTGTGTGTCCCTAAGACACACACGTTCACGACTTCCATACAAAATCTGGGCCAGGGTGGGGGCGGGCGGGGGAGAGAATGGGAAGTTAGTGCTTAAATTGGACAGAGTTTCTATTTGGGTTGATTATAAAGTTTTGGTACTGGTGGTGATGGTAGCTCAAATTGTGAATGTAAATTGCAGCACTGAATTATGCATCTGAATGTGGTTCAAAGGGGAAATTTTAGGTGGCATACCTGTTACTAGAATAAAAATTAATGTGATTATTCCAAATACCATTGATTGTACACTTTGGATGGATTTATGCTTTATTAATATGTATCCAAAAAGTGATAAATGCACAACTCTGTGATTATACCAAGTACCATTGATAGAATAAAATTGAAAAGAAAAATCTTTCGGGAAGACAGATAACAAAGAAGGCTGCAGGGGCCGCAAGAATGGTTTCAGGCTTACTGGAAATGGAAAGGGGTTTGTGGCCTCTGTGAGAAGAGAGGGGTCCCTGGCTCAGGGTGGTCCTCTAGCTGCTGGGCCTCGGCTCCTGACCTGCTGCCCCGACCTCCAGCACTGCATTCTCTGCACAGCACTGGCACTGGGGAGGTATGACCGTGCCGTTGCCTGTGTAGCCTCCTAAGGGACGCGGGGTGACCAAGGCTGAGCCTTGCGGCCGTCCACCAGGAGGTGCGTCCTGTGGGCCTCGGCTGCCGCCATCCCAGAAACACGGTGCAGTTCCTGTCCTCGCCCCCCCCCTCCTCCCACCATGTCCTCCGCTCCCAGGGACAGCAGTTGCTCACACAAACTGCTCATTCACAGGTGTTCATGGGGCACTTGCTGTGAGTCGGCTCTGTCCCGGGTAGGAGTCCTGCAGTCACCCAGCGACCCCATGCCCTGCCCTCCACAGTTTGCTGTCTCCTGGGACAGGTGGGCTGTTTTTGTTTGCTAAAGGCTGCCAATGTCATATACCAGAAATGAGTTGGCTTCTACAATGGGATTTATTAACTTATAAGCTTATAATTTATAAGCTTACAGTTCCGAGGCTGAGGAAAATGTCCAAATCAAGACATCAGGAGAAGCTCTTTCCCTGGAGGTCAGCTGCCGGCAATCCTGGATTCCCACCATGTGGCAGGACACAACGGCAACTCTGCTGGTCTCTGCCTTCTCCACCCGGACGCATTGCTTTCAGCTTCTTGCTCTCGAGGCATTCTCTCTCCTTAGTGGGTTCCTCTCTGTCTCTGGGGCTTTTTTTCCATGTCTGCAGCTTTTTACTCGTCTGTTTTTAAAGGATTCCAGTAAGAGGATTAAGACCCACCCTTCAGTAGGACAAAGAAGTGCTGTAATCAAAAGGAAGGTCCCTTAATTGAATCTTAAGAAAAGGTTCCATCTACAATAGGTTTTACATGCACAGGAATGGATTGGCTTCAAAAACAGGATTTCCAGACGTCCACAAGACTCAAGTCAGCACATGGGTACTTAGAGAGCAATTGTGGGAGGGTCTGAATAGGCACCAACAGTGAAGGTCCAAGAGGCCCCCTGCAGAGGGGTGTTTATGCTGGGACCTGAAAGGTGAGGAGAGCACTCCAGCTCGAGAGCCTGCCAGTGAGAGGGGACAGGGAGGGCAGGAGAGAGGGGAAAGGGAGGGCAGGAGAGGGGACAGGCAGGGGCAGGAACAGACTCCTGGGGTTGAAGGCAGTGAGTGTGGCTGGAGGACAGAGCAGAGTGGCTGTGGGGGAGGCCATCTAGCTTGGCCAGAGAGCAGTGAGGAGCTCTTCATGGGCCTTGGGAGGATGGTGAAAGGCCTCTCTGGCTGCAGGTGGAGAAGGGCCTGAGGGGGCAAGGACCGTAGGAGGGGGACAGAGATCTGGGCTTGGGAGGCTGTGGCCTGGAGCACAGGGTGGCCCTAGACCCAGCCACGCGACCTCTGCCCCTGGAGCCAGCCACCAACCCAGACCTGCCCACCGCCCTGGCCCGGGCAGGGCTGGCTGGCTCTTTGGCTGCTGCTCTGCACCAGCGGCCCCTCGTGCATGGGCCCCACACAAAAAGCGGGAGGGCGCTACTGCTCTCACCTCCGGCCCTGGTCACCCGTCACACGCTGTTGGCAAAGTGGAATGAGCAAGGTTTTCCTGCTCTGCAGACATTGCCACTCTCATGGAGCAATTGCACCAGGGATTATGATAAGTAACACTTTACTACTCCCCACCTCCCCGCAAAACCCACTGCTTTGGGGAAAGAGCCCAGGGCCTGTCTGTGACCTGGCTGTGAGGCCTGTGGGCACCTGGGGCTGGGGCCTACCAACGGCTGCAGCTGAGACCCTGCCCCCCGGCTGGGCCAAGTGTCTCAGGGCTGGCACGGGTCTCCAGGGCGGTCTTGGTGTCCTTCCACCCACAAGGTTCGGTGGTCTAGGTAGCAAGGTGCTCCTGTAGGTGTGGGGAGAGCCAGACCAACTGCAGGTGGCTGTTACTGTCCTCCAGGTCCCTGAGGAGCACACACCTGTGCCCCAGGAAGCACCTAGGGGTGTCCTTGCAGCACCCAGTCTGGTGAGAGCAGCGCTGAGCACCGAAGCACAAAGAGTGAACTGAGATAGGGGAGCAATTACCACAAGAGAGGAAGGAGAGGATGCTAGAAGAAGCAAAGGCCCTGGGGCAGATGCACACCTGACATGTTTGAGGAACATCGTGGAGGCAGCTGGAGCACAGAATGGCGAGGGACTTTGTAGACCACTGAGATGTGAGTTGGGGAGATATGGGGAGGTTGTGAGCAAAGGAGTCATGTGACCTGCACTGGGCTTTAAAAAGACTAGTCTGGCTGCTCTGTTGAGAAGAGACTGTCTGAAGGGCAGGGAGCAGGGAGACCCCTTATGAGGCTCCCCAGATTACTAAGGTGGAGATAATGCAGAGGTATGGACCTCAGGCTTAGCTGTGGGGTGGTAAGAAGTGATGAATCGAATTTGAATAGAGTCAGGGATTTGCTGAGTGATCAGGTGTGGATGTGAGGGTGGCTCCAAGATGTTTGCCCTGAGCACTGGGAGATTGGAGTTGCTGTGAACTGAGACAGAGAGACCTCAGAGGAGCAGCTGGGGGTGGGGAGACACCCAGAGGATCAGCTGGTGGGAATGGAGACCACAGAGGAGCAGCTGAGAATAAGGAGAGATCATGGAGAGGCAGCTAGGGGTGGAGAGAGACCATGAGTGGCATTTGGGGGTGGAGAAAGACCATGGAGGAGCAGCTGGGGGTGGAGAGAGACCACAGAGGAGCAGCTGGGGTGCAAAGAGACCACGGAGGGGCAGCTGGGGTGCATAGAGACCATGGAGGGGCAGCTGGGGTGGGGAGACCATGGAAGAGCAGCTGGGGTGGGAGGAGACCACAGAGGAGCAGCCGGGATGGGGAGAGACCACGGAGGAGCAGCTGGAGGTGGGTCAGTAGGTTGATTTGGACATGTCTGAATGGACTGTGACTGGTCCAGTCTTGGCTGTAACATCATGGCCTGGCTCCTGGTGCTGAAGATGAATCTGGTCCAGGGAAGTGAGAAAGCTGCCTGGGCTTGGGGAGGAGTTGGGGGGTGTCCTCCACAGCTCTGGAGACGTCAGTAACTTCTGCGCGTACAGTTTTGAAGACGCTCGCAGCTTTTATTCAGTGTCCTCGTTTTCTTCCTTAAACTTCCCATTTGTGTTTCCTTTTGGAAACACAGTGAAGGCTGATGGAAAAGCGTCCTTCCAGGCTCCTAGCCCAGCACATTCCCAGTTGCCTCCTGCTCCTCCCGCCCCCTCTGAGCAGCCTGTGAGGAAATGCCCTTCTCCAAAAGGCAAAGAAAGGGTGGGGAGGCCAGGCCCTCCTCCTAAAATGATCCTGCAGCCCTGCTTCCGCGTTAGCATGGGATTTGCCTCTTGTGTGCCTTCAGTCCTTGTCCTAGGAAGAGAATAAATCCAGAAAATGCCTGAGGTCTGCTGTACCTAAGTAGGAGACAGGCAGAAACTGTGTGAGGTGCCAAGTCAAAAATTGATGAGCTTTTCTTAGAAATCAATGTTTAGTCTGTTTAGTTTTCCCTCCTTCTCTTACGCTCTCTCTCCCTCCCTCCCTCTTTCTCTCTCTTTCCCTCACTCTGTCCTCCTCCCTCCTCCTTTCCCTCCCTCTCTCCCTTTCCCTCTCTCTCATTTCTCTCCCTGTCTCTCCTTATCCCTCTCTGCGTCTCTTCCTCCCTTTCTCTCCCTCCCTCCCTCTCCTTCTCTCTCCCTCTCTCCCTTTCTGTCCCTCTTCCTCTCTCTCCCTCCCTTTCCATCTCTCCCTCCCTCTCTCCCCCTCCCACTCTCCCTCCCCATCCCCCTCTCTCCCTCTCTCCCTCCTTCTCCCTCTCCTCCCTCCCTTTCTCCCGCTCCCTCCCTGCAGCAGGAGCTGTGCTGCTGGGGAAATGCTCAGGTTGGTGAACTGATGAGAGCAGTTGAGCCCAGGTGGTGACCAAGCAGTTGGCTAGAAAGAAAGAAGAGGGCAAAGCGGGGCTGGTTAGTCAGTTCTACGGACGGTGCCTTTCTTTCTATGTGACATGATAATATCACAGGCTCTCAGCCATTTAGAGAGGGGGTTCAGAAGGGCCTCTGGATCTGGGTGAGTTTTAAGCCACTTGCCTGAGGCCACCTCAGAATATCCTTCCCTTGATGTCTCTAGCGTCTCTTCTCTGCTGTGCCATCCCCCAGTGGTGGATGAAGACAGGAGAGCTCGAAACGCTGTCTTGGAAGGATGAATGTGTTTGCAGGAGATGCCTGGCTCCAGCGGGTATCTGAGAGCTGCGAAGCGACAGTGGCGAGGAGGGCGAGAGGTCGGAGTGGACAAAACATGCATTTTTGGAGTCATTTTAGAAAACAAGTTTTAAGCAACAGTGTTTATGTTTGTTACCTTTTGACAGATTAAAAACCCTTTGTATCTCACTGATGAACGTTCTCAAGTAATTTTTCCTCTCCTGCCAGAATTAGAAAGATGTGGCACTTTTCCCTCCTTAGGAGAGACTATTGTACTGCACATATCCAATCCAGGTGCCTGTATCTTCTTTGATTTTTAAAACGCGTGTCAGCTAATCTGATATTGATCTGGATGTCTGAGTGGGGGGTTGTAAATATCCTTGGTAGTTCTACAAAGTTGTTTTAAGTTCATCCTTGGGTACAGAGTATAATTAGACATACATTTTAACACTTATGGTAGAGGATCATTCTAAAAATATTAGAATATAATTTTTACTTCTACGGCTCTTCTGAGAACTCTAGAAAAGCACATTATTCAGTGAGAGCAATCTCTAGTGATGCCATCTATGTTTTTTGAGACATACTCTACAGCACTTATTCAGCTAGTATTTATTGAGCACGTTTTATTTGCTGGGACTTTGCTACGTATTGGGCATCAAAGGTGGAAAAGACACCTTCCCCTAGAGGCCCCTGAGGCCTAGCTGGTGAGTGTAAACGGAAGGGATGGCGGGGGGGTGGGGGTGGCCGCTGGAGCTCTGCCCGGATCCAGTGTGGGGTGAACAGATGAATGACATGACACGCGTCTAACTCTGCCAGGCAGGTCAGAGGAGCTCCTGGGAGGATGGGTCAATGGGCTTCCCATATGAGCTGGTGGAAAACACCGTCCGTCTAAGTAGCCTGAGCCGTCTTGGGCTCTTCCTTCTTGGTCTCAGCTGATGGGCACTGATCAGAGCCCTGAGGTCCGGCAGCACCATCCACCCTCCTCCGTCTGGGGGTGCTCGTTCGCCCTCCATCCAGCTCGCTTTCCTGGCTACCATCATCTGCTCCTCAGCGCTCCTGCAGGATCCCAGGCATATGTCTGCCTTTAATAATGGAAGATCTTGTGTCATTGATATAAAGGCAGTGGTCACCAGAGGCTCTGAGGGGAGGGAGAGGGAAGAATAGGTGTAACATGGGGCCTTTTTGGGACATTGGAATCATTCTGCATGATACTGCAATGACAGATACAGGCCATTATACATTTTGTCAAAACCTATAAAATTGTGCGTCTCAAAGTGTAAACTATAAAGTAAACTATAGTCCATGGTTAGTAGCAATGCTTCAATATGTGTTCACCACTTGTAACAGATCTACCACACGAATGAAAGATGTTGTTAACGGGGGGAAAGTGTGGGAGGGGAGGGGCTGAGGTATATGGGAATCCCCTATATATTTATGTAACATTTATGTAATCTAAAGCTCCTTTAAAAATAATTTTTAAAAAAAGCAACACTTAGAATGCCGTACCTTGAAATGACCTGTTCCTGCATTTGTTGAAAGGCCAGGGATTGGGGAGTCAGAAAGACCAGGGATTGGGGAGTCACAGGGAGCAGGAATTGGGGGGTCAAAATGACCAGGGATTGGGAGTCGGAAGGCCAGGGATTGGGAGTCACGATGACTCAGGTTGGGATCTTGGCTCTAGCAATGACTGGGCGTGAACACGTGGCCGTGGTGTAACCATGCCCCATCCCCTGGGTTCTCTGTGCACTCACCTGTTAGGTGGGTGATGGCTCCCCCACAGGGTGCTGCTGTGAAGAGAGGGCAACTGCTCGACAAGTACCTGACGACGGCAGTGGTTGCCCCGCTGGCTGTCACTGCAGTCCCTGCACTCTGAGCTCACCTGGAGAACAGACATGCCAGCCGTGCGGGGGCCCAGCCCGTGGCCCATGCCCAACCTCCGCCCCCTTGTCAGGGCAGGCTCTGGTCATCTGCTTTGGTGCCTCCAGCTCTCCCTGCCCCTTTTCCACCTTATCAGTCACTTCCCAGATTTCCATCAGTATATGTTTATGATAGAAAAGCGATAACGCTTATCACCAAGAGGACGTTGATTATAGAGGAGCTGGTGCTTTCGCTTTTATTTCATTTCAAAGCATGGTAAGGTATTGGCCAAGATATGGGGAGCTAAAGGGCAGAGTATTTTCTAATTATCTAAAGCTGATACATTTTTAAATAAGTGATTCACTTGGTTGCTTTTGCTCAGCACAATGAATAAAAGAGCGTGTGGGGTCTGGAGAGCAGTTTCTCTTTTACTTATCTTGAAATGTTAATTTTAGTAATTTTCTATGATATGCTGGTTAGCACCCCATCTTGTCTGTGTCATCAAACCCCCCTATTAAGGCATCAGCATCAATAAGTAATATCACCACAAAAAATCAGGTCAGGTTGTGGTCGGGCTATGATTGAAAATGCAAAAAAAAGTAAAGCCTCATTCATTACTTTAAAAGGGGCTTTCCGTTTCTTTTCTTCTGAGTTAGTTTCTCATGGATTCAGAAGCTGTCTCCGCTGAAGTAACTATGGGTTATTGATATAATTATTGTTGGTTCTGAGATGCATCAGCCACTTGGAAATATCAAGAACTAAGGAGCACCTTACAAACGGAATTTTAACCCTTTCATCTGCTCCTCAAACACTAATAAGATGGGATTTCAAAAACCAGAGAGAGAGGAACTAGTTACTAAGCACATGCCGTTATTTCTCCAAGGGCCCTGAATGCTGTAGCATCAGGAGTGCTGAGTAGGAAAAGCACTAAAGCATTGCATACTTGTAGTTCCCTGGGATATGTGACACTTTAGATCATTTTCATGTGTCAAGATAATTTTGCAACATGTTTATTTTCAGTCACTGCTATTTCTTTATGACTTTTCAACCCTCTTACTGAAGTAAAACAATTTCCTTTCTCCAAAGAGTTGAAGATGTACTGGCTTGTCTAATTGTGAAAACAAACAGCAAGTTACTGATTTAAAGGCTCCCAATGGATTTTGTCACCTGAACAGACAACGCATAAATCATCCAGGAGAAGGGGTCTGATGATACATAACCAAAAGCCAGCAAAGCTCATTCTACCAGGGGGTAAAAAGAACCGCAAAAAAGTGACGAAAGATGCACTTGCCTTCTCTTCATTTACAAAAGAGAAATTCTTT